>QLSR01000382.1:240165-267781 GCA_031780015.1 Citrullus colocynthis
TTATGCTTGTAGTATGAGATGATTGTAAACAGCATTGTTAGTGTATAAATCCATGGAAGTAAAGGAGTGAGAATTTAAATTGGTCATGAGTACTGGGTAGTGGTAACTCCCCTACGTCGGCTGGATGTTCACTAGAGGTTGTGGTCCTTCGGGTTCACCAGAGGTTGTGTTCCTTCGGGTTCACCAGAGGTTGTGGTCCTTCGGGGTCACCAGAGGTTGTGTTCCTTCGGGTTCACCAGAGGTTGTGGTCCTTCGGGGTCACCAGAGGATGTGTTCCTTCGGGTTCACTAGAGGTTGTGGTCCCTCGGGATCACCAGAGGTTTTGTGATCCTTCGGGATCACCAGAGGTAAGAGTTCCTTCGGGGATCCAGAGGTTTGTGGACATCCAAATCCAACTGTAGGGAGAGTATAACCAGTTCCCTATAAAAGTATGTTAGATATGCCTGTCTTAAGGCTAATGCACTTAAAGGACTTGGGTGCCAGTAGAACTAGTTTTCCTATTGAAGTATGTTGATATGCTTGTCGAATGACTAGTGCACTTAAAGGACTTGGGTGCCAGTATAACCAGTTTCCTATTGAAGTATGTTGATATGCCTGTTGTATGACTAATGCACTTAAAGGACTTGGGTGCCTAGCCCGGTTCCGGTAGTGGGGTCACTTACTGAGCAATATAATTGCTCACCCTTTCATCTTATTTTTTTTTCAGGTAAGGGAAAGAACGTGCTGGCGAATGACAAGAGGATTCCTTGATGGCTTCACGGGACCCATAGTAGCTTCCGCCTAGCACTGCATTTTTTTTTAGGCTTGTCTTTTATTTTGTATATGGATTTTGTTTTTGTTTTCTGTTCGTGGAGTTTTGTTGATTTTATTAGGGGTACCCCAAACCAAAAATTCTTTCTATATGGGATTAAATAAAACAGAAATTTTCGTAAGTAGCATTGTTTCTTTCTTATTACTCAGCGTCGGGTCTTTTCTTGAAATTTGCATGCTTGAGTAATGGTCTGATTAGGATGTATTAGTCGGGTCGTTACAGAAAATATACCAAACAACAGACCCATAACATGGAAAGAAGAATAGATTGGAGAAAGGACAGCAGCAGATCATTCACACAAAGACTGAATCCAAACATATCCTAATAATGCAAACAAAGAGGAAAGAAAAATAACTCAGTAGCATGCAACCCCATGTGAATACGAAAATCTCAAATCAGAACAATAGATCCATGACATACAAACCCAAACCAAGTATGAGACAAAGGAAAAAATGAGAACAACAAATCTGTAACATACAACCCCATACAAAGATGAAACAAAAAATTAAACAATAGATCAACATACAACCTGAAAATAGAATACTCATCTTTTAGGTGGGAAGGAGCCCTCCTGTAACAATCCCAAATTGTTGAGGTAAATCTTCCTAGTAAATAAATTTAAGTTATTATGTGTGAAAAGGAAAAAAAATATAGTTATCTTTATGTATTCATGCCTTTATTTAAGCTAAGATGGAAAATTTCAAAATTTGAGTTAAGGAAAAATTTTGGAATTTAGAAAAGGATAATTTTATCTTGGGGCAAGTAAAATAAGGTGATTAATTTTGGTGGGATTGGATAATTGAAGTAAATCTTAGTTGTAGAAGATTTTATTTGATTTTATTTTGTTTGGTTGGAAAAAAAAAAAGGGGAAAAAGAGGAAGGAATAGGGAATTAGGGTTTTTATAAATAAGTCTCGATTTGCGTGCCAAAATAAAAAAAAAGAGAAAAGGGAATTTTTTTTCTTCTTCTCTCTCTCTCGCGCACCGCCCCCCCCACCGATTCTTCTTCTTCTTCCTCGCAGGTAGCGCCGCCGGCCTCTTCTCTTTTTTTCTTCTTCTTCTTCTTCTTCTTCTTCTTCTTCTTCCTCGCGATTGGACTGCCACCGTCGCCACCGGCTCGATTTTTCTTCTCCTTCTCGTCGCCGCCGCGAATCAGCAGCCGCACCATCGATTTTCTTCTACTTCCTCGCAGCTGCAGCGCCGCCGCGCCGGCGTCGATCTTCTCTCTCTCTCTCTTTCTTCAGCACCGCCGTCGGTCTCTCTCTCTCTCTTCGGCAGCCGCCACCGGCGTTGGTTCTCTCTTCCGCCGCCGGTTTCTCTCTCTTATGCCGCTGGTTTTCTCTCTCTTTCGCCGCCGGTTCTCCTCCGCTGCCGTTTCAGTCAAACGCTCGCCTAATTACTCGTCACCGAACTGGTAACGTTCGAGTAAGTACCTCGGACCCAAGGAAAATTTATGGCGTAATTTGGTAAAACTATTGATGCTTGAGACTTATGTGATAAAAATTCTCTTAGGTGGCCAGAAGTTGTGTTGGGTAAAAAGGATTGGAGCAACTGCGAGTTAAGCCACGCTTGGGTAAGAACACTTTTTAATTTACTTGGAAATTAACTTGTGGTGAGACTAGACTTGTGGACTAATCAAAGTTGGGGAAATTTTATTCACAGTTGACCAAGAACTTTTCGACAGACTGCAGTGTGGATAAGTTAATATAATTGCTCAGGTAAGTGGTCTTACTACCTGAACCGCCTTCCTGCCATACGTTTAGTGCCATGATGAGTAAAATTTCTAAGCCCCATGTGAGATAGCATGCTTGTATGAAATACCCATGTTTAAAGGATGTATGTGAAATCGCCATATGTTTAGTTGCCTTGATGAGTAAAATTCCTAAGCTCCATGTGATATAGCATGCTTGTATGAAATTCCCATGTTTTAAAGGATGTATGTGAAATGCATATGCTTGTATTTTGAGATGTTTGTAAACAGCGCTGTTAATGTATGAATTCATGGAAGGAAAGGAGTGAGGATTTAATTGGTCATGTGTGCTGGGTAGTGGTAACTCCCCTACGTCGGTTGGATGTTCACCAGAGGTTGTGGTCCTTCGGGGTCACTAGAGGTTGTGTTCCTTCGGGTTCACTAGAGGTTGTGTTTCTTCGGGTTCACCAGAGGTTGTGGTCCTTCGGGGTCACCAGAGGATGTGTTCCTTCGGGTTCACTAGAGGTTGTGGTCCTTCGGGATCACCAGAGGTTTGTGTTCCTTCGGGATCACCAGAGGTAAGAGTTCCTTCGGGGCTCCAGAGGTTTGTGGAGATCCAAAACCAACTGTAGGGCTAGTATAACCAGTTCCCTATAAAAGTATGTTAGATATGCCTGTCTTATGATTAATGCACTTAAAGGACTTGGGTGCCTAGCCCGGCTCCGGTAGTGGGGTCACTTACTGAGTAATATAATTGCTCACCCTTTCATCTTATTTTTTTTTTCAGGTAAGGGAAAGAACATGCTAGCGAATGACAAGAGGAATCCTTGATGGCTTCACGGGACCCGTAGTAGCTTCCGCCTAGCACTACATTTTTTTTTTTTATGAGCTTTTGTCAAATTTTGTTTTGAGGCTTGTCTTTTATTTTGTATATGGTTTTCCTGTTCACGGAATTTTGTTGATTTTATTAGGGGTACCCCGAACCAAAATTCTTTCTATATGGTTATTCATTGCTTTTCTTGGGTTAAATAAAACAGAAATTTCCGTAAGTAGCATTGTTTCTTTCTTATTACTCAGCGTCGTGTCTTTTCTTGAAATTTGCATGCATTGAGTAATGGTCTGATTAGGATGTATTAGTCAAGCCCCCAAATGACATAACGTTGTCTCCTACTAAGCTCTTCAAGGCGGCAAGAGCCATGATTTTGGTCGTTAGAGCACCAAGGGAAAACTTCAACACTCCCACAGTTTGATAAATTAGGGTTTTCAGACAAGATGAAAGATGACCGGAGAAGAAGACGAAGGGTTGAAGGAGCATTGATGGTTCTGATCTCAAGCATTGATAAGGGTTTCAGAGAAAAGAGAAGGAGGTGTGAGAGAAGAGAACACAACATTTGGAAAAGTAGAAGATAGAAGAGAAAAGATGAGAGAAGGTAGACCTGGAGGAATGAATGAGGAAAATGAGGGAACGAATGCACTTCATCAGGTGTAAGGGGATGGGAACCGACGAAACAAAATAAATCGGTGGGAATGGCTTTGGGAATGGGCACAGTTTTGCGAAGGGTTTGGGAAGGGAATGGGAGACTGGTTTTGGATTACAAACCCGACCCAAACCTGGTTGTTTGAACGTGGGCTTCAAAACCCAGCTCAAACCAACCCCATTCCAATCCCATTCCCCAAACAGGCCCTAAGAGGCTTCGAACATATGTCATTTGAGCCAGAGGTTCAAAAGTCTCTTCATAGTCTATGCCATATTCTTGAAAATACTCTTTTGCCATGAGTCGTGCCTTATATTGTTCAATAGAACCATTAGAGTGTGTCCTTATTTTATAGATCCATTTGCAACCAATGACCTTCTTGTTGGATTTTACGATCTAAAACTCGTAGATTGTAAATGTAATAATTTGATCGTAACTAAATCATTAATAAAGAGTTATTGATGTGTTACTTCAATAAGCGTTATTGATTGTTTTTGTTTGTTTTGTCTTAATAACCCTAAATCCAATAAACTAACATCCTAGGTTATTTTATGAGTCTTGAACAATATATGGAGACATATGGAGATCAATGTTCAAGATTGTTGACATAAACTTGCTGCTACTGGTTTTATGTTTTACTAATTTATCAAGTTTTCCTATTCTTCACCCAAGTATAAGCAAAGAATGAGGTTATCTCGGTGAGTTCGAGGTCGAACATAGGGATTATGCAGATTCTCAAATTTTTGGATTATTTAAGTCATGCGTTTAAGAAAAGTAAAGATAGGTGATGCGTTTGACTAACTACAAAGCAGTAAAACTATACTATGGTGATTGAATGGAGAGGTATGCGACACAGCAAAATCCAACTAATTGAATTATATGAATGGTAAAACAGGACTTGGGTTGGTCATCATCCAAATTCAGAGACGCATAGGTAAATCTTTTTCATACCAACAACTCTTCTCTCGGTTGTCAGCCGCTATGCTTATATGTCTATAACGCATAGGAGAGTGTTAGATGCCAAGGTTATTTCTATGTCTAGATAAAACTTCTTAGCCTTGTCAATTGAGTTCCACAATCACTTACTCTCTCGAGCAGTCTGATTATTACTACTCATATCGATTAGCTAGATGGACACAAGCATTAGATTAAAAGTGCAATTGAAAAGATGAAATAGATAAAAACTAAGGTTCTTATTTAGATGATAACACAACCGGTGAACCTTAAGAGAGTTAGTTACTCATAGATGGTAAACAACAAATGGGAAGTGATAAGAAATAAATAGCCAGGAAAGATGTATTGATTGATGAACGGAATAAGTGTTTCAAATAATACGATTTCTTGTCTATAAACTAAAACACAAGTAAGAAATAGATAGAAAGCATGAAATGGCTTCTCAATGTCTTGAGCTCGCCGGTGTGGAAGCGTGATTTCTGCTGTGAAGTGGTCAGGCGGAGGGAAGACTATTCTCTTTCGAGCTGTTTGTCTCTGGTTCTCGTCTGGAAAGAACTCTACTGTCACTTAGGAATTCTTCCAAGAGATTCAACAACATTTTAGCCTTCAGGTCTGCCTTTTTCTAGATGTTGCATTGCAATCGCTAGCAAATCTACATGATTGGAGGCTGAATTTCTGCCTTGCGTTCATCTCACCTAATGACGTGATTTTCGGTTTAATTTAGATCCACCACTTTAGCTGCAGATCAAGCATATCAATCTCCCTACAATCTCTCAGGATTCTCATCTTATTTTCCATTGCCTTGCGTTTTAGATTGATAACTCGTCCAGAGGTAGCTTGTGTTCTTGTGTTAAAGGGTTGCCAACGCATCCATAGGTTGCTTGTGTTCCTGCGTTAAAGGCTCAAAAAGCTTCAAAACAATTATTTTCATCAATTCACAAAAGTAAAACGCATATGGAGATTTATCAATGGAATTTAACCCATTCTACTGCATGATTCTCTATTAAACTCTATTTTTCTAAGAGACAGATAATAATAACTTGTATTTCTACAAGTTATCAAAGATAGTCTAAATGGTCTATAGTATGAGGATAAGGTTGGATACGTTATCCTAGTGACACTATGGATACGGCCCACTTTATATTGATACAAACGCAATGATCTAATGTGTTCGTGTAGATGACATGCGAGTGGGGGTATCCTATGTAATGAGTTTGCATAAGACCGGACCACGAAATAGTAATCATTAGATGTAACTTTGTTGGCTAGTTAGGTTTCAATTTCAATAGGATGACCTAGGCAACTTAGTCTTAATCCTGAGTATATTATGAACTCTTGTCCACAAAGAGATTATCCTTTGATTTGTATGGGTGAGAGTGGCCGTTTGTCGACTCAATATGCCTACCATCTTCGGGACAAAACCGAGTAGGGAGCTGGGGACATAATTATACAAGATAGAATTCACACATTCCCATCTTTAGGGTAAGTAGATAAGTGTTCCCTTAAGTGGTGTCTCTGGGACTTAAACAAAGGCCTACCCTCTCACTAGCCCGAAAGGGGTTTCTATTTAATGGTTGGACCATAAACAGGTTGTTCATTAGAGAAGCACTAATACTTAAGGATTTAGAAGTAACCCAGGGGTAAAAAGATAATTTGACCCAGCTGGTGTTATGAACATTTGTGAAGGACTAATTTGCTATTATTGGTCTATATCCATGGACACAGAAATATATCTACAGTGAGAAGAGTACAGTTGTGGGTCTTTAGTGGAGTGTATCCACAGTTAACGAATATTGATTAATGTGGTTAATGAGTTTAGTCAATTAATCTCATATCTTTGGGGCTTTTGATTTGTAGGTTCATAAGGTCCCCTTGCTAGCTCACTACAAACCAGAAAGGATCAACTATGTTGAAAGAAAATTTTGAAATGTTCAAATTTATGAGGGAAAATAGTAATTGTATTGGATACAATTAATTGCATGATTTATTATAAATTTTATTTGAATGTGATTCAAATTATAACTTTATAATATGGAGAATTAATTTATTTGAATATGATTCAAATAATTAATTATTTATTTGGATAAAATCTATATAAATAAATGGAGAGATAATTAATTAATTAATTTGAATTGGATCAAATAATTAATTATTTAATTTGGATGAGATCCAAATTAAGGATTCTGCAAAAAAAAAAAAAAAAATTAAATAAGATTAAAATGTTTTAAACCATTTAATATGAGATATTATTTAGGTAAATATTTATTAATATAGGATATTATTAAATATTTATTTCAAATCTCTGCTGGGTTTATCCTAATAATATTAGGATTAACCCATAGAGTTTTATAATTAGAGCCCTCGGGAGCTTTCATCGAACACACTCTCTAAGAGAATAATCTCTATGATTACTTTGAAAATATTTCTCCACTAATTCTCTCAATTTTCTTAGAAAAATTCTAAGAAAATTTTTCTTCCCATTCTTTCAAAGAAGCGGTTCCCACAAACCGGATCTTCCCCAAAGTCAGAGCAAGAAAGATCTTTTGGAAAAGGAAGGCTACAAGTAGAAGACTATCGGTTCGAGAATTATAGATTGGCAAATGTATAGTGCTTAACCTTTTCTTTACTTTTTATATTTTTAATTCTTTCAATAAATTAAGAAACACTATCACATACTTTCGCCGGGATTGAATTCATTTCAGTTTGTATCAGAGCCAATCTTTGATTCTTGATTTGAATTTTGGAATTAAAAATCTTTTATGGTGAATTTTTTAATTGTTCATATATGAGATATGTGAAGGTTTGCAAAATTGATTATTTAGGAATATTTGGGCATTAGATTTTAAAGTTTTGATTAGATCATTTGTAAACCCTCAAGGGTTAGGGTTTGCTTGTAATCTTTTTGATGTAAAAGTGTTGTAAATTCTTGAAAAAACGTTGGTCTCCCTGAAATATTGAAATATGAAAAATCTGGAATTTTTTCATATTTAGAAATTCAGTTGTGTGTCATCTATTGTGCATCATCAAAGCATATGGCAGATTTCATCAAAGCATGTGCAGCTAAAATATCAAAGGACTAAATTTAGGTGTTTTAAACCCTATATTTTGATGGCCAAAGAAGAAATTGAAGACGAAGATATGTCCTGGAAATTCAAATTATTGTAATTTTAATTTTTTCTTTAATTTCTAGGATATGCCAAATATACCAGTCAATTTTGCTTTTTTTAATTTAATTATGCTTGTGATATATGTTTTAAATTAAATTGAATGTTACATAAAGTATGTCATTTAGATTAAAATCCCACCATAGGTTAAGCATGTTCATGCATCTTAGTATATTATAAATGTTATATTATGGTTTTAATGCATGATAATAATTTCATGAGTTATTTAATGTATGTTGATATATTAAATATATGAAATTGGAAAAGTATGATGTATGACATTAATTAAATAAATATAAATAATTATATTTATTAATGTCTTTTTAATGTATGATTGATTTTCATGATTTATTTAATGTAAGTATTATGTTTTAAATGAAGATCAATTTGCATTGAGTATGATACATCCATAGATTAATATAATTGTTATATTATGTCATGAAATGCATGTAATATGGTTGGTTAATTAATTGAATTTGATTGTTACTTATTTAAACTATAGAAAGCATGTTATAGGGCTAATCATTAAAATTCATAGTAGTTATAAAATTTATGATTAGTAACCGTCAACCTATAATTAAAAATTGCATGCAAACATAAGATCTTAGAAAGTTGGTTTCAAAATTAATGTAGACCTAAGATCACATTAACTTTAATAAGATTAGAATTTTGTCTTACTTTGTTTTAAAATAGTTTTAAAATATGACTAAGCAGGACAAATAGGACTTTAGGTTATAAGAGAACTCTACCACTTCAGTTCTATCAAGATTGGAGGTATTTAAGTTGACGGTTTACAGAACACCTCCTAACTGGGAACTGAATTGGAACCTGAGTTGAATTAACCTAAGGTCTATTAGCATGCATTATCACTAGGTTAATTAAATGATTTAATTCACCTAGTACATTAGTGGAAAGACCTTGTATAAGAGTAATAGTAGGCATAAATTTAGATAGATTGACTTACCCGAATTTATCTAAGTTAAATAACCCTAAGATAAGGTAGGACATTTTAGTGGGAGGAAAATTACAAAATGAGATGTTTATATCAACTTGTGCTCTACGTCCTTGATTATTCACATCGTGAGATCCATACTCAGCTTCGTGTCGCCTTGGGAGCGGTCTTCGTTCAAAAAGTGTTTGTATGGTTCAATAACAAGGTGAATGGAAAAATGTTTATAGTCCGCGAGAGCAGGATGCGTGCTAACGTATCCCTTATCTCCAACCCTAGGTCGCACCGTAAGATTTTTATGATTCGCCTGTGTGTCCTCCTAGAGCGACTATCCCTTCGGAGGGTCTAATCATAGGTTTTGAAACACCATGAACTCCTAAAAAGGATAGGCTCACTTAGGTTAATTACCAATAATTGTCTTTCCTAACGATAGCTTGTTGGTGCACATCTCTAGGATTGAAAGTTGGAGGTTTACACTTACAGAGATGAGTTAAGAGTTAACAAATGCTTGACCAAACAATGGTAGCTAATGTCTATTAGGAATATGAGTTATTATAGCATTAAAATTAGCTCAGAGTTGTCTCATTCAAAGGAGGAGTGGCTAATCACCCTTCAGTGGCTATTGCTCTAAACCTCTGAAGCATCGTTGCAAAAACTAAATCATACTTTATTAGGGTTTCTATAATTGCTTGTTTTTTGCTAAATTGATTGGATTACTTGCAATTTTGTTTACATGTGAAATGGGTTAAGGCAAAGATAACTAAAATGGTTAATTGTTTATAACTTCAGCATGTTTTCCTCAATCGTCACACTGCTTAAAATTGAAAAGCTAACCGGTGAAAACTACGCAACATGGAAATCTAACTTGAATACGATTTTGGTTATCGATGATCTACGGTTTATCTTAACGGAGGAGTGTCCTTCTATCCATGCTCGTAATGCATCCCAATCTGTTAAGGATGCATATGGTCGTTGGACAAAGGCCAATGACAAGGCATGAGTCTATATCTTGGCAAGTTTGTCTGACGTACTCAACAAGAAACATGAGGCCATGATGAATGCACGACAGATCATGGAGTCCCTCTAGGAAATGTTTGGACAACCGTCCTCACAGACGGGCACAATGCCCTTAAGTACGTTTATAATGCGCGTATAAAGGAAGACCAATCGGTGAGAGAACATGTTCTCGATCTGATAGTCCAGTTCAACGTTACTGAAATGAATGACGCGGTCATGGACGAGAAGAGTTAGGTGTCTTTTATTCTAGAATCTCTTTCGAAGAGCTTTCTCCAATTTCGCAACAATGCGGTTATGAATAAAATTGTGTACACCATGACAACCCTTTTGAATGAGTTACAGACTTATCAATCTCTTATGAAAAATAAAGGACCGATCGATGGAGAGGCAAATGTTACCCATTTCAAGAAGTTCCACAAGAGTTCATCCTCTCGAACTAAATCTTTTCCCTCATTTTCTGATTCTAAGAAAATCCACAAAAAGAAAGGAGGAAAGGAGAAGGTTCCCACTACTAGGAAAAACAAGGGTAAGGCCAAGGTGGCTGACAAGAACAAGTGCTTCCACTGCAATGTGGATGGTCATTGGAAACGAAATTGCCCTAAGTACCTTACTGAGAAAAAGAAAGAAAAAGCAGGTAAATATGATTTACTTGTTTTAGAAACTTGTTTAGTGGAAAATGACTATAATGCCTAGATACTTGATTCGGGTACCACTAATCACGTTTACTCTTCTATACAGGGAATTAGTTCCTTCCAGCAGCTCAAGGAGGGTGAATGACGCTCAAGATTGGTACGGGAGACGTCATTTTAGCTCGTGCAGTGGGAGTTGCAAAGTTGTTTTTTGGAAATAGATTTTTATTTTTAGAAAATCTATATATAGTTCCTGGAATAAAAATGAACTTAGTATCTATTTCTTGTTTAATTGAACAATTGTACTTAGTTATTTTTTCTATTAATGAAGCGTTCATTTTGAAAAATGGTGTACATATTTGTTCTACTAAATTAGAAAACAACTTATATGTGTTAAGACCAACTGAAGCAAAAACACTTTTAAACCATGAGATGTTTAAAACTGCTAATACTCAAACTAAAAGGCAAAGAATTTCTCCCAGTAACAATAGTATTTATATTTGGCATTTGAGATTAGGTCATATAAAATCTCGATAGGATAGAGAGATTGGTAAAGAATGAACTTCTAAATGAGTTAGAAGATAATTCATTACCTCCATGTGAATCTTGTCTTGAATGTAAAATGACCAAAAGACCTTTTAGTGGAAAAGGTTATAGAGCCAAAGAACCTTTAGAACTCATACATTTGGATCTCTGTGGTCCAATGAATGTAAAAGCTCAAGGAGGGTACGAATACTTCATCTCTTTTATAGATGATTATTTGAGGTATGGTTACTTATACCTAATGGAACATAAGTCTGAAGCACTTGAAAAGTTCAATAAGTATAAAGCAGAAGTTGAAAACTTGTTAGGTAAAACAATTAAAACACTTCGATCTGATCGAGGTGGAGAGTATATGGATTTAAGATTCCAGGACTATTTGATAAAACATGGAATCCAATCCCAACTCTCAGCACCTGGTACACCTCAGCAAAAGGTGTATCAGAAGGGAGAAATAGAACCTTGTTAGACATGATGCGTTCTATGATGAGCTATGCTCAATTGCCTAGCTCGTTTTTGGGATATGCATTAGATACTGCAGTTCATATCTTGAACAATGTTCCCTCGAAGAGTGTTTCTAAAACGCCTTTCGAGTTATGGAGGGGACATAAACCTAGTTGGCGCTACTTCAGAATCTGGGTTGTCATGCACATGTGCTAGTGATAAATCTTAAGAAATTGGATCCTCGTTCAAGATTATGCCAATTTGTTGGTTTCCCTAAGAAAACAAGAGGTGGTCTCTTCTTCGACCCACAAGAAAACAAAGTTTTTGTATCTACAACACTATATTCTTGGAAAAAGACCACATGAGAGATCATAAACCACGAAGCAAAATGGTATTAAATGAAGCTACTGAAGAGTCAACAAGAGTTGTTGATGAGACTGGTCCTTCATCAAGAGTTAATGAAGGAGCCAGTACTTTTGGTCAGTCTCGTCCTTCTCATTCGTTGGGAATGCCTCGACGCAGTGGGAGGGTTGTAACACAACCTAACGTTACTTGGGCTTAACTGAAACTCAGGTCGTCGTGCCAGACGATGGTGTTGAGGATCCATTATCCTATAAACAGGCAATGAATGATGTAGACAAAGACCAATGGATCAAAGCCATGGATCTTGAAATGGAGTTTATATACTTCAATTCAGTATGTGAACTTGTAGATCCACCTAAAGGGGTTAAACCGATAGAGTGTAAATGGATTTATTAACAAAAGAGAGATGTAGCTGGGAAGGTACAGACCTTCAAAGCTAGACTTATAGCAAAGGGTTATACCCAAAGAGAAAGGGTTGACTATAGGAAACTTTTTCTTCTGTTGCTATGCTTAAGTCTATAAGAATTCTCTTATTTATAGCCTCATATGAAATTTGGAAAATGGATGTCAAGACTGCTTTTCTGAATGGCAATCTTGAAGAGAGTATTTTCATGTCTTAGCTCGAGGGGTTCATTGCCCAAGGTCAGGAGCAAAAAGTTTGCAAGCTAAATTGATCGATTTATGGGTTGAAACAAGCATCTAGATCTTAGACTATTAGGTTTAATACTACGATCAAATCTTTTGGTTTTGAACAAAATATTGATGAGCCTTGTGTATACAAGAAAATCATCAAAAGTAAAGTAGCTTTCTTAGTACTTTATGTAGACGACATCCTACTTATTAGGAATGATGCAGGATACCTTACTAATGTTAAAAATTGGCTAACAGCCCAATTCCAAATGAAAGATGGAAGAGGCGCAGTATGTACTTGGGAACCAAATCATTGAGGATTGCAAGAACAGAACGTTGGCCCTGTCTCAAGCAACTTATATCGACAAGATGTTGATTCGATATTCGATGCAAAACTTTACAAAGGGTTTATTACCTTTCAGGCATGAGGTTCATTTGTCTAAGGAATAGTGTCTTAAGACACCTCAAGAAATTAAGGATATGAGATGTATTCCATATGCCTCAGCTGTTGGCAGCTTAATGTATGTTATACTCTGCACTAGGCCAGACATTTGCTATACAGTGGGAATAGTCTGTAGGTACTAGTCCAATCCAGGGTTAGACCACTGGACTGCGGTTAAGAACATCCTCAAGTATCTCAGTAGAATGAGGGACTACAAGCTGGTGTATGGAGCTAAGGATTTGATCCTTACAGGATACACCAACTCTGATTTTCAAATTGACAAGGATTCTAGGAAATTCACATCAGGATCAGTGTTCACCTTAAACGGAGGAGTTGTAGTATGGCATAGCATCAAGCAAGGATGCATTGCAAACTCTACTATGGAGGCTGGGTATGTAGCTTCTTGTGAAGCAGCAAAGAAAATAGTTTGGCTCAGAAAGTTCCTAAATGATTTGGAAAGGAAACTCCTATCCACGAGGGATTGTCCTTTGGTTTGTATGGGTGAAAGTGGTCATTTGCCGACTTTGGTTTGTATGGGTGAAAGTGGTCGTTTGCCGACTCAATATGCCTACCATCTTGTGGACAAGACCGAGCGGGGAGCTGGGGATATAAACATACAAGATGAAATTCACTCATTCCCATTTTTAGGGTAAGTAGATAAGTGTTCCCTTAAGTGGTGTTTTCGGGACTTGAACAAAACAGGTTGTTCATTGGAGAAGCACTGGTACTTAAGGATTTAGAAGTAACCTAAGGTTAAAATGGTAATTTGACCCAGCTGGTGTAACAAATACTTGTGAAGGACTCATTTGCTATTATTGGTCTATATCCATGGACACAGAAATATATCTACAGTGAGAAGAGTGCAGCTGTGAGTCTTTAGTGGAGTATACCCACAATTAACGAATATTGATTAATTTGGTAAATTAGTTTAGCTAATTAATTTCATATCGTTAGAGCTTCTGATCTGTAGGTCCATAAGATCCCCTTGCTAGTTCCCTACGAACCAACAAGTATCAACTATGTTGAAAGAAAATTTTGAAATGTTCAAATTTGTGAGGGAAAATATTAATTGTATTGGATATAATTAATTGCATGATTTATTATAAATTTTATTTGAATGTGATTCAAATTATAACTTTATAATATGAAGAATTAATTTATTTGAATATGATTCAAATAATTAATTATTTATTTGGATAAAATCCATATAAATAAATAGAGGGAGAATTAATTTATTAATTTGAATTGGATTCAAATAATTAATTATTTAATTTGGATGAGATCCAAATTAAATATTCTGCAGAAAATAGATGGAGAATTAATTAATTGATTTGAATTGGATTGTAATAATTAATTATTTAATTTAGATGAGATCCAAATCAAAGATTCTGCAAAAAATAAATATTTAAATAAGATTATAATATTTTAAACAATTTAATATGAGATACTATTTGGGTAGATATTTATTAATATTGGATATTATTAAATATTTTATTTAAAATCTCTGCAGATGGTTTATCCTTATAGGATTAGGATTAACCCATAAAGTTCTATAAATAGGGCCATTGGGAGCCTCCATAGAACACACTATCTAAGAGAATAATCTCTACGATTACTCTAAAAATCTTTCTCTACTAATTCTCTCAATTTTCTTAGAAAAATTCTAAGAAAATTCTTCTTTTCATTCTTTCAAAGAAGCGGTTCCTACAAACCAAATTCTTGCCAGAGTCATAACGAGGAAAATCTTTTGGAAAACGAAGGCTACAAGGAAAAGATTATCGGTTCGAGAATTATAAATTGACAAAGATATGATGCTTAATATTTTCTTTATTTTTTGTATTTTTAATTCTTTCAATAAATCAATTAACGTGATCGCACGCTTTCGCCAGGATTCAATTTCTTTCACTTTTTACTAGGGGAAGATCAACATAGACCCACATGTGTGTACTTTTTAAAGCCTGGAGTTCCTAATTCATTGTTTGCTGCCATAGAGGATTAGTACTTGCCTCATGATAAGAGGTGGGTTCAACCAAGGAAGCTATAATGGAAAAACAGTGATATTCTTAGAGATGAGAGGGAGTTTCCCTTACCTGAGTGGAGCGACGAACAAGAGAAGCAGGTTCATGTGTAGGTTTAGGTTCAACAATGGAGATAGAAGACTGAGTCGGGTCTGCAAAGACTAGTATAGATTGATCAAGCTCAATGTCATGAGTAGACTCATACGAAGGGAAAAGTGTTGGGTTTTATACATTAAAACTCCTAGATTGTAAATGTCATTATTTGATCGTCATTAAATCATTAATAAAGAGTTATTGATATGTTACTTTAATAAGAGTTATTGATTGTTTTTGTTTGTTTGTGTTAATAACCTCAATTCAATAAACTAACATCCTAGGCTATTTTATGAGTCTTGAACTGTATGTAGGGACATATGGAGATCAATGTTCAAGATACAATCTAAAGGGTCTATCGTATAAGGATAAGGCCGGGTACCTTATCCTGATGACACTATGGATACGACCCACTTTGTATTTGATACAAACGTAATGATCTAACACATTTGTATAGATGACATGCGAGTGGGGGTATCCTATGCAATGAGTTTGCATAAGACCGAACCACGAAACAATGATCACTTGATGTAACTCTGTTGACTAGTTAGGTTTCTATTTCAATAAAATGACCTAGGCAACTTAGTCTTAATCCTGAGTATATAATGAACTCTTGTCCACCAGGAATTGTCCTTTAATTTATATGGGTGAGAGTGGTCATTTTTCAACTCAATATGCCAACCATCTTAGGGATAAGACTGAGTGGGGAGCTGGGGACATAATGATGCGCACTTTAAATGTTAACTTCAAGTATGGGGTCAAGTTATAATATAAGACGGTGAAGTCCTAATATCGGTCCACTGAGGATCCAATTGTGAAGGTTAAAGTTACTTAGCTATTATAGAATCGAATCAATTTTATTTGAGGATTGGAATTGAAGTTGTGAATTTTGAAAAATATAAACTAAATATGGAAAGTAATAAAGTAAGAAAGACAAGAGTCAAATAGAGTCCTAGGGTAATGAATCCTTATTTATTTCATCATGCAATATTCTAGGGTTCATGGATTTATTGTAATTCATATGCCTAAGTTTTGAAACTTAATTCCAAGTTATTTTCTCTAAAAAACAACTCTTTCTCATGCAACTCAATTAATTACTAATCTCTTGAAACCAATACAAATTACATTGCATTAAGATTAGTCTTTAGCAACTTTCATTGTTAACCTAACTATTCTCATGATAGATTAACAACAATTCATTGTTATAAATTTAGTTAGATATACAATCTCTCAACCATACATCTAACCTAACATTTGAAGATGGCCAATCCACAAGAATTAAGCACAATAACAATGAAAAACATAATAATTACAACAAAACCATGAATATTCTACAATAAGGGAAACTCTACTGGAAAGAGGCTCTTGATTGAGGCAGCACCGTCACAATCTCCTTGGCTTTCACGTCGGAACTCGAACGGCACCATGACTCTCTTGAACACTGTTTCTCTTCCTTGCAGCTAACTCACTCTTTGAACTCTCATTCAATTCTCTCCTTCTTGTGTCTCTTTTTGTCTGTAGATTTCCTGATTAGGGCTACTGGAAACCCCCCAATTTATAGAGTTGGCCGCCCAAAAATCTTTACAAAAATACAACTTTTTCAAAAATGAAAGACGACGCTGTGGCGCAGCTCTGTTTTGGCAGATTTGGAGTTTTTCTTTTCTTTTTCACTGTATTCTGGCTTGGTTTTGATCTTTTGGTCTTCTTTTCTAATTTTTCTTATTTTAACCTGAAAACCACTAGCAAACAAGTAAAATAACTCCCTTAATTTGAGAGAATAAAAAGCACTTTTCAAGCGCTTTTCATATAATTATGCAAAATGGAATTCAATCATTCCTATCTTTAGGGTAAGAGTGGCCACCTTTGATTTGTATGGGTGAGAGTGGCCATTTGCCTACTCAATATGCCAACCATCTTGGGGACAAGATTGAGGTGGGAGCTGAGGACATAATTATACAAGATGAAATTCACTCATTCCCATTTTTAGGATAAGTAGATAACTGTTCCCTTAAGTGCTGTCTCCGGAACTTGAACAAAAGGCCCTATCCTCTCACTGGCCTGAGAGAGGTTTCTGTTTAATAGTTGAACTATAAATAGGTTGTTCATTAGAGGAGCACTGGTATTTAAGGATTTAGAAGTAACCTAGGGGTAAAATAGTAATTTGACTCAGCTGGTGTTACGAACACCTGTGAAGGACTAATTTGCTGTTATTGGTCTATATCCATGGACATATAAATATATCTGTAGTGAAAAGAGCGTAGCTGTGAGTCTTTAGTGGTGTGTATCAACAGTTAACAAATATTGATTAATGTGGTTAATGAGTTTAGCCGATTAATCTCATATTGTTGGAGCTTGGATCTATAGGTTCATTAGGTCATCTTCTTAGCTCGTAAAGAGTGATGAGGTATTTATGTTTTGAAAGAAATTTGAAATGTTCAAATTTACTTAGGGAAATAATATAATGTATGATGATACATTATAATATAAAGTTTATTTTGAACTTTATAATATAAATTTAATTTTGGATATGATACAAAATTAATTTTTGAGAGATTTAAATATTTGAAGGTGTTCAAATATTAATATGAATTAGATTCATATTAAAACTATAATTTAAAATTAATATGTATTAGATGCACAATAAAACTATGAGTTATGAGAGAATAACAATTGAATATGATTCAAATGTAGGTTAAATTAAATATTAGATATAATTTGAAAATTAATTAATTAAAGAATTAATTTTCTTAATTAATTATAATTAAATTTGATTTAATCAAATTAAATGATTTAAAACTATAGGTTATAGGGAGATGTTCATTTCAATACGATTTAAATGAAATAATTAATTAAATTAGATTTAATTATTTATTATTTATTATGTATTTGTTAAATTAAATAATAAATAAATTAATTAAATTAATTAAAAGAAGAAAGGTAGCTCCCGTACGTGGGAGTTACTCTTTACATGGTTTACTCCCACGTTTTCTTACCTCTCTCCATATATGTCTGCAAAATGAAAAATGGCAAAAGAGTTCTGTAGTTTTTTTTTTCTCCCCTTGCGCTCTGGTTTTCTCTCTTGTTTTTCCCAAATAAAAAAAAAAAGTGTCCATAATCCTTTATCAAATCATCACTCAGAGAATAAGAGAGGTTCGTGGTGGTGGTGTTTAGAGTCGACAACGAATGTAATACTTTTAACTCTAAAGCATGTTTAACCCTAAAATTAATACAATAGGGTTTCTATATATATTTTTTTTCAAATGTATGGATATTTCAAAAACGCAATTAATTTTGAGTTATGGTTATGTATTTTTTCCATTGCGTTAGGGATTTCAACCCTACAAAAAGATCAATAGAAACATCAATAAAAAACAATTGATGACTCAAGAGAGAGGTGTGAAATGACGAAAGACTAGAGAACATACTAGTAACATGTCGAGAGATGCGTAGCCTATTAGAGAGAGGATCCCAATAGTGAAAGCCTTTATGTTCGATTCTGTAGCCAATAAAGCAACAGAGTCGAGCACGAGGTTTTGATTTTATATGTTCATGTGGAGGAAGGAAAACAAAACAGGCACATCTAAAGACTTTAAGATTAGATTAGGTAGGAGAAGTACCATATAATCGTTCGAATGGAGAAATGTTCTAGAGGATAGAAGAAGGGAGGCGATTGATGGTATAGACAGAGGTAAGGGTAGCCTCAGCCCAAAATTTATTTGGGCAAAAGGTAGAAAGGAGTTGGGCATGAACAAAATCCAGAATGTGCAGATGTATACGTTCTGCTCGCCCATTTTGTTGAAAGGTATGAGGACAAGAGCGTTGAATGAAAGTGCCTTATCGGGTGATAAAATTAAGAAGACTAAAGTCCTTATACTCCATGGCATTTTCTATTCGAAGAATTTTCATGGTATGGGAGAATTGAGTTTGAACCATGTTAGCAAAATCGAAATAAATTTGAGGTAAGGCAGAACGATTTCTAAAGAAATAGATCCATATGAAACGAGAATAATTATCAATAAACAATGCAAAAGAGCGATAACTATTGACAGTAGTAGTGGGGGCAGGACCCCAAATATTAGAGTGAATTAAGTCAAAAGGTTGAACACATATAGAGTTTGACTGAGAAAAGGATAATTCAGGTTGTTTTGCAAGTTTGCAATTTAAACAATTAAATGGGACAAACTTAGTAACATTATTCAAATTTCTAAATAAAATTAAATGATGAAGTTTTTCAGGAGAAGCATGTCTAAGACGAAGATGCCACTGATATACATCAAAGTCGGTGACAAAGGCAGATATATGGAAGAATAAGTAGGGATTTGAAGAGACATGAGCTTAAACAATCTTCCTACTTTACGACCATTAGAAGAGAAAGATATAATTAAACCAAGATTACATAATTGTCCCACTGATGCAAAATTAAATGTTAAGTTTGGAACATAATAAGTATTGGGAAGGTTCAATGTTGGAGTGTCAATAGTGCCAACATGAGAGATGGTCATACAATTGCCATCAACAGAGTAAATTGGAGGAAGAGATTTTGCAGGAGTAGATGCAGTCATAAGAGAAATGCTAGATGTCATATGATTACAACAAGTAGAATAAAAAAGCCATCAATTACGTGGTGAGATGACAAGAGCAGAAAAAGTAGACAAGATTAACTGTTTTAATAAGTCTTGAAGGTCATTTATCTGAGAACTGAGCGAAGATGAATCATCAGAGGAGGCAGCAACAACAACAGGAGAGGAACCAGTTTTAGTAAAGTTCTTTGACTTTGTTAGATAACTTGGAGGTCGTGTGGGACAATTGTCCAAAATATGACCATGCTTGTGGTAATAACTACACTTTATTTTGGGACAATCAACTAATTTATGACAAGAGAGCGTACAAGAGTGTTGAGCGGATGAGTGCTTGCAAAAACAACTTCTAATCACTTGGAGGGGATAATGCCAAGTCATTTTTCCTCAAACAGAATTTCCTGAATCGTTGTATCGAAAGAAGGTAATGGACTTCGGTGTAACAATCCAGCACAAGCATATTCATATTCTGGGCAGAAGTCCCACAAGACCTTAATCAGGTGGAGATGATCTGAGCTAATTTTAGCTTGATCAAGTTGAGTCCAGACAGGAGAGCTGCTAGATATTTTCATTGACCGATTGCCTAATATCCTAGTTAAGACTGAGAAATGTAGTGAGCAATTGATAGTAGTGAGCCAATCTAATATATTGAAAGCGAATAGACAAGAAAGCCTCATAGTTTCTTAGCATTATTATAGGCATCAAACTGAACATGAATGACAGACATAGTTGTATTACCGAGCTAAGTGATAATCTGGTGATTTTTACTATCCCAATCTTCTAGACGCTCAATAAATTTGTTGTCATCCTCAGAGTCTAATTTGACTAGTTTAAGATATTACCAGCGTTAATGCGCCATAACTTATGCTTAATTAGAAAACTTTTCATTTGAAGGGCCTAAGTAAGATAGTTGGTCCTATCAAGAATAGTGCTAATAAGATGAAATATAGGGTTGGCAAAATAACCCGCTAGGCCTCAATCTGATTAGGTCGAGAATCCCCGGTTTGACCGGGGACGGGGGTCAAACCGAGGAGATTCCTCAAGTACCCGTCAAACCGAGGATATCCCCGACCACCCCCCGTATATATATATATATATCTGTCTCGCTCTCTCTCACAGTCTCGCTCTCTCTCAGTCTCGCTTTCTTTCAATCTCGCTCACTCTCACAGTCTTGCTCACTCTCCCCGTCTCCTTGTCTTGCTCTCGCCATCTCTCTCTCGCTCTATCTCGGGGAATGGGTCCTCACAGGGACCCATTTCCTAGACTGGAAATCCCCACCCCCGTCCCCACTAACAAATGACGGGGATGGGGTGAAGGAAATTGAATCCCGGCGGAAGTGTGTGATCGCGTTCTTTGATTTATTGAAAGAATTAAAAGTATAAAAAGTAAAGCAAAGGTTAAGCACCATACCTTAGGCAATCTATAATTCTCGAACCGATAGTCTTCTCCTTGTAGTTTTTCTTTTCTAAGAAATCTTCCTCGCTATGACTCTGGCAAAGATCTGGTTTATGGGAACTGCTTTTTTGAAAGAATGGGCTTAAAATTTTTCTAAGAAAATTGAGAGAATTAGTAGAGGAAGATTTTCAAAGTAATTATAGAGATTATTCTATTAGAGAGTGTGTTCTATGAAAGCTTCTAATAGCCTTATTTATAGAATTCTATGGGTTACTCCTAATCTTATTAGGATAAACCCTCTGCAGAAATTTTAAATCAAATATTTAATAATATCCAATATTAATAAATATCTACTCAAATAATATCTCATAATGGTTTAAAATATTTAAATCTTATTTAAATATTTATTTTATGCAGAATCATTATTTTGGATCTCATCCAAATTAATAATTAATTATTTGAATCCAATTCAAATCAATTAATTGATTCTCTCTATTTATTTTATGTAGAATCTTTTAAATTTTGAATATCAATCAAATTAAATAATTAATTATTTGAATCCAATTCAAATTAATTAATTAATTCTCCCTTTATTTATTTATATGGATTTTAACCAAATAAATAATTAATTATTTGAATCATATTCAAATAAATTAATTCTCCATATTATAAAGTTATAATTTGAATCACATTCATATAAAATTTATAATAAATCATGCAATTAATTGTATCCAATACAATTAATATTTTCCCTTATAAATCTGAACATTTCAAATTTTTCTTTCAACATAGTTAAACAAGTAAGCGTAATTCCTCCTAGACAATAAAATATGTTGACATGAGGAGGAACGTATTTGCTAGTTATATCATCTGCAATCGCCTGAATTTCAAGACGTTCTTCGAACCAATCATACACTTTATTGAGATAGGTAAACCAAGGGGACCCCCCTCTGAGAACCGTATATGAGAATTTCGTCTCGTACGGCTCAAACAGAAACACCCAAATACCACTCGTAACGGATATGTGTACTAAAAAGTTTCAAACTTCTTAATGCTATGATTCAATTTTTTCTATCAAGATACGAAAAAATCAAAATCCGAAAAGTCTTCTTTGTAGTTATAATGCCCAAATATCAAGTCGGCTCATTCGTATTTATATTGATCATTAGGGGCCTCTTGAATCTTCTATTTACCTATTTTTTTCTTTGATTTGTATGGTATGTAATGCGACTTTACTCTTGTTTTCTTTATTATTGATAGGAATTCTCTTGTTAAGACCCTNCCTTGTTGTTCCGTAGTGAGCTAGCAAGGGGACCTTATGGATCTACAGATCAGAAGCTCCAATGATATGAGATTAATCGGCTAAACTCATTAACCACATTAATCAATATTCATTAATTGTGGGTACACTTCACTAAAGACCCACAATTGCACTTTTCTCACTGCAGATATATTTATGTGTCCATGGATATAGACCAATAATAGCAAATTAGTCCTTCACAAGTGTTCGTAACACCAGCTAGGTCAAATTACCGTTTTAACCCTAGGTTATTTCTAAATCCGTAAGTACCAGTGCTCATCTAATGAACAACCTATTTATGGTCAACCATTAAACAGAAACCCCTCTCGGGCCAGTGAGAGGGTAAGGCCATTTGTTCAAGTTCCGAAGACACCAGTTAAGGTAACAATTATTTACTTACCCTAAAATGGGGAATGTGTGAATTTTATCTTGTATAATTATGTCCCCAGCTCCCCACTTGGTCTTGTCCCAAAGATGGTAGGCATATTGAGTCGGCAAACAGCCACTCTCACCCACACAAATCAAAGGATAATCCCTCGTGAACAGGGGTTCATAATATATTCAGGATTAAGACTAAGTTGCCTAGGTCATCCTATTGAAATAGAAACCTAACTACTCAACGGAGTTACATCTAGTGATTACTATTTCGTGGTCTAGGATACCCCCACTCGCATCTCACCTACACAATCGCGTTAGATCATTGCGTTTGTATCAAATACAAAGTGGGTTGTATCCGTAGTGTCACCAGGATAAGGTACCCAACCTTATCCCTATACTATAGACCCTTTAAACTGTATCTTGAACATTGGTCTCCATATATCCCCACATACAGTTCAAGACTCATAAAACAACCTAGGATATTAGTTTATTGGATTTAGAGTTATTAAGACAAAACAAACAAAAACAATCAATAATGCTTATTGTGTGGAAGACATGACAATTGGAGTAGGTCAGATTCGATGCTGGTCGTGCAGATTTGTTCGTGGAGTGAGAAGGTCAGATCCGACACTGGTCGTGCAGATCTATTCGTGGAGCAGATTTGGCATGAATCAACAAAGATTCAGCTTTAGTCATGGAGTAGATCAGGTCGCCCGTTAACGAACAAATTCGACGTGTTGGTTGTGTTCGTTGGGTTCTTGTCGTCATGCAGAGAACAGATCCAAAATAGCTGATGCAAATCCACCGCTGGTGCAAATTGTCTTCGCTGATGCAGATGCGCCATTGACTGGGTTCGCTGGTGCAGATTGCCTGGGTTTGCATCATAGGTCATGGAGCAAGAGTAGGTCAGAAATTCGTTGGCGGTTGAGTAGAGGCAACGAAGACGATGACGGCAGCTAGGTTAAAACCTATCTTTAATACCATATTGATTGATACCATATTGAATATCTTTTCTATATATTGTATCTTGAACAAAAGGAGGTTAAATACAAAATTGTGGTAAACACAAATAAGGAAAAAGGCAAAAAATGAAGGAGGTAGGAACACACATGCGGAAGCAATTCAGATATAAAGCTCTCTAATTACATCAATTTAAAGATTAAACATGCTTGTTCTAAACACTGGAAAACAAAACTTTCATATTTACTTGTTGTAGCTCAAAATTGAAGCAATTTCCTTGATGATTTTGATTACGAACACTTCGTGGGACACCACAAGAGACTTTCTTGTTATTCTCTGGCCTTAGAACGGATTGTGGGATCCAAATTTTGATGAATTTGGAGCAAATTTGAATGTAACTAAGAGTTCTGGAGAGTTCGAGTGTTTATGAGAATTTTCAGCAAAATCTACCAAATCATTAACCCATTTTCAAGTTAATCATCCTCTATTTAAAGAAGAAAACTTGCAAATCAGATTTGCAACAAATTGACACCAACTAAGTGAAAAAATGAGTGGAATTGTATGTGGATTCATGAGGTATTGAGGTGAATACACTTCCTCCTTCATCCATTCAAAAAACGCAAATTTTAAAATGAATTTCTAAAATTGATTTTAAAAAATTAAAATTTTAAAAAACCATTTCATAAATCATTTTTTTCATTTTCTTTAAACTTAATTCTATTAATTAATTTTAAATAAAATTAATTTAATTAATTAATATTAATTTAATATTAAAAATAAAAGTAATTTAAATAAGAATTAATTAAACAATGTAATTATTATATTAAATTAATATTAACTATTAAATTAATCATTTCCACTTATCCCGTCATTTTACAATCTGATGATTCTCTATTCATTTGATCAATATTTAAATCACATTTAAACATTTCCAACTTTCCTTTTGTTTAATTCATAATTAAACGAAGAAAACGTAATACTTACTCCCTAAACTTAATTTGAACGTTTTCAAATTCTCTCATCACACTATTCTAAGATTTAATCCATGTGCTAACAAGGGGACCTAATGAACCTATAGATCATGAGCTCCAACGATCCGAAATTAATTGGCTAAACTTTTTAACCTAGTTAATTAATATTCGTTAACTACAAAGAGATTCCACTATAGTCCAGTAGCTGTACTCTTCTCGTTGTAGATATATTTCTATCCACTTGATATAACCATGATCAGTAAGTTGATCCTTCAAAAGTTGTTCGTAATTACAGCTGGGTCAAAATTACCGTTTTACCCCTATAATTACATCTTGTTCCTTAAGTCCCATTGATCGTCTAATGAACAATTGGTTTGTAGTCCAACTACCAAACCAAGTCCCTCTCAGACCAATGAGAGGGTGGAGCCCCTTGTCCACAACTCGAAGTCATAACCTTGAATTAGGTAGGAGTGGATTTCATCTTGCAAGACTATGTTTTGAACTATGTACCTGTTCTTATCCCTAAAATGGTAGGCTTATTGAGTTGGCGAACTCGAGCTACTCTCAACCATGCATATTAAAGGATAATCTCAAATAAACAAGAGTTCATAGTTAGTTCAGGATTAAGATCGAGTTACCTAGGTCACCATATTGAAATAATCGGTCTTAATAGTAAATGACATTATAAAGTAAAAGTTCTTATCTCATGGTCCGGTCTTATGCAAAATCATTGCATATGATGCCCTCACTCTCATGTCTTTACATGAACGATATAGGATCATATCGTTTGTATCAAATACAAAATGGGACGCATCCATAGTGTCTCTAGGATTAGGTACCCAGCCTTTTCTCTATAATATAAATCATTTTGGCTATTACATAAGCTTGATCCATTTTTATGTCTACACATAAAGTCTAAGTATGCAAACTATAGCCAGGGGTTCTTCGTTGATTGGATTTAGAGTTAGATTAAATGCAATTCACATATTCAATACATTTTTACTAAATAAATCTCGATAATAACTTTATTGAAAATAGAATATATTCAATATTTACAAACCATGAGTTTTAGGACATAAAACCCAACAAAAATTAGGAATCTTGTTTTTCCTAATTACATAAAAATCTCCTAAAAATATATTTTATGCTCATAATAGAGTTGCGTTATTTCCTAATTAAAAAAAGTGGATGAGAATAATGAACATTTACTACCAAACCAAACATATGACAAATGAAAAAGGAGAAATGAAAAATAACAAAACTAATAGCACATCATATATATATATATATATATTATATATATATATATATATATATAGAATAAAAGACACAGAAAAATGTCAAAGTGATCATAGTTCAAGTGACACGATCAAGAGTTCTATAGTTTGAATCTCCTACATATTATACTAAAAAAAGACGAGAAAAAGCAAAAATAAAGTAGTGGAAAGTAAACCATCAATTTTTTAAAGCTGTCTTTTGTAACTAGACTTGCATATTCTCGAGATTTTTCTAATTCGAATGCATTGGTCTCAGTTCATTTATATACTCTTCTACTCTAACATTACCATGGTTACATCCCAATAAATAAATTTATTAAGTGTTGATGCAAAAATTTGGATAGAAAATTAAGTGACAAACAATGTTGTAAGAAAAAGGAAGTATAGACCAAAATTGAAAATAATAAAACGAAAATAGAATTATATGAAAATAGTATTTAAACTCTAGATTGGGAGAGATGAGATAAGGAAGTTGTAACAAAAGACAGAAAAGAATATATTTCTCCCTTTTTTGCTCTCCCCCACTCCATTATATTGTCCTAGAAAACAAACAAAACTAAAAGTAGTTTTCTTTCAAAGACAATAAACCAAAGAGACAGTTTCAAAAGAAGAAAAAAGAAAAACCAAAAGCAAAAGGGAACTTTTTTTTTTTTTAATAAGTACTATTACCATTACTACTACCACTCCTCATGTTAGTAGATAAGACTATGTTTGTTTTTATTGTGTACACATTTTCCCTTTGTCCTCCTAATCCATTGCATTATTTTGTCATTGACCCAAACACCCCTCTTCCCCTTGAATTATTTGCATCCCACATACAATCAAATTCCCTTTTTAAACTTTATATATATATATATATATAAACATAAATGTATCCAAAATTCTGACATATTGAGTTAACAAGAGAAGGCAAAAGGAAATTTTAAAATAGTGTTATTCTTCATTCTTTTTAGTTGTATAAATTTAATTAAACTCCTAGAATTTACTGCCATCTTGTTTTTTCTTTCTTTTTTCAAACTAAGCTTAGTTTTTATGAATTGTTATTTTTGTTAAAATTGATAGTCCATCTCTGCAATTTTTATATGCAGCATATATTTAAATAAATAAATTAGTAAATAAACTTTTAAATATCTATTACACTAATGACATCACTGCTTATTTGAAACCTTCCACATTTCTGTTAAAATTAAATCTGCAAATTTAAACCTATTACTAGGGGTTCATGTGACCGTATAATTAAAATTTGCAAATTTAAACCTTTGAATTTAACAAATTTTGTTCTTCCAAAACAACAATAATAATAATAAAGTTCAACAAAAAATGTTATATTATTTCAAAAACAAAAATGGAAACCCTCAATTCATAAGAGGAGAATTTGGTTGAAATCAAGCCATTCAAATCATATTTAGTTTACGATTTAACCCGAGGTCTTATGTCTAAATTAAATTAACAAAGGGTCAATTTCATATGAGCAACTTTTCATTGATTCAGTTTGAAAGTTTAGGATTTGAAACTTTTTTTTTTTTTTTTTTTTTTTTTT
>QLSR01000382.1:268008-304563 GCA_031780015.1 Citrullus colocynthis
AAATTTTTTTTTTTTTTTTTTTTTTTTTTGAAATTTAGTTCAACTAATAGAAGTCAAAGATTCATACATATGATTTTTTGATCAATGACATACACTTTAATCTACTCCCAATGTAATTCAGAGTATTAATTGATATAGTTATTAGTCTACTACGATCGATCTATTACGATCGATGTAAAATTTTTAAGATATAAATTGATTTTTTTTTCATTTTATATTATCAGTAGTTTGTCAATATATCTACTATATATTATATTTTTTTTCGTAAATTCGTTACATATATATGTTTTAGGCAAGTTACCAACATAGTTAAAATCATTCATAACCTATTTTGTTGTGAATTACTAGAGATAAGTAAATATAATATAAATAATGAATATGTTAAATTTAACTAAAAGAACATAAATCATCGTTTATTTATTAATTTAGTTTATTTATTAATTTAGATCTTTATTTCTTACCATTTTTTTTTTGGAATGTTTTTAAAAATAATTATTTATATCTATATTTTATGGACATTTCCATAAAATTGAGATTAGTGATATACCCGTTCCATTTATCTTTTTGGAAAATTATTATAAATAGAAAAAACATCAAACTATTTACATATATAGCAAAATTTCATTCGTAGACTCAGATAGACATCTAGTGATAGATGTCTATCTGAATCTATCGCATGCACTATATTAAAAGTAAAATTTTGCTAAATTTATAATTATCTTCAACCATTAGTTGTAGTTTTGAAAGTCCAAAATTAGGAATGTTTTCAAAAATAGAAAAACTGTTGAAAATAATAACTACAAATATAGCAAAATTTTACTTTCTATCTGTAGTAAACTGCGATAAACTCAAATAAACATCTATCACTTTACCAGATAGACACGGATAGATGTCTATATGAGTTTATCGCACTCTATCACAGATAAAAAAAATAAAATTTTATTATATTTATAAATAATTTGATATTTTTTCTATCTATAATAATTCTTCCAAAACTACAAAACACCCAATTATTGTGACCATCATCGTGATTATTATTATTATTTATTTATTTTTTTCCAATAATTCCTTCTAAAGAAAAGGAAGAAAGAAAGAAAAGAGCGTGGGTCCCGGAGCGCACTTAAGGAAGACTGGAGTGGCGTAAAATCCGGAAAAAGAAAAAGAAATGGGCATTTACATGCAATTTTACGAATGCCTCTACCACTGGACCACGCCTTCATTTTCCAGTTTTTTCCACCTAATTTATCTACTCACCATTCATTTTCCAATTTTTTCCACCTATATGTATATATATATTATTGCTTAAAAACTTTATGAATTTTAGTTTACTTCATGTATTTCATAATCTATAACAATTCAGTATCTACTATAAAATATATTATTAAAATATAATATATTAGGTCGACACAATCTTTTGATAATACTAGCAAGATATGAATGATGTACTTTGAAAGTAGATTAAGAAAAATAAATACAACGTTTGAAAATATAGACTTATTATTAGACATAGGCTCAAAAATTTGAAAAGTTATGGAAGCTTTAAGATTTAAATAATTGAAAGGAAATTATATGATAGGGGAATATTTTTTTTTTGGGGAAAAGTGAATCTAGGGAAGAAGAAGATTAAAAGTTGCCACGTTGACAAATATCTCTCCAGTTAGACTTTTTTGAGAGAGTGAATTGCTAATGACGTGGCACCAACGGCATCATTTATATCCACAGCACATCTCATTGGTTTTCAACCTCTGAAATCAGTCCATCACATTGTAATTTAATCAATTTTACCATATCACTTAATTACTTATAATACATCATTGCATCGGTTTAGTTTCATCGATCTTTTGTAAAAACAATGCCTGTTGATATATAAATTCTGAAAAATTAATTCAAGTGGCAACCTCATGCAATGAACCATCATTGTACATTTAAAAGTGTATAATTATTAGAATTAGTTATCCTAAATTCTAGTTAGTTCTCTACTTACTTTCTAACCCTTGTATCTCTCTTGAAGTAGTTATTTCTTTTGTTCTTTTTCGCCGTGGCTCTCGATTTTAAGAACCTTGAAAATTCTTTAAACCCTAGTAATCCCTCCTCTGGTTTCACCAAGTGTTTTGCAATCTTATGCCATTGCTCAACCACTCAGTCCTACTATTCTTGTGCAATATGCTAATTTATACTTCATTATTCTGATAGCACGAATATTATTTTGGTCTCAAATTTGCTTAATGAAACCAATTATACACCATGGAGTGTCCATGTTTATTGGTCATACTATCAAGAACAAGCTAGGTTTTGTAGATGGGACTATTTCGCGGCTAACTAGAGCATTACTGAGTCCGTGGATCATTTGCAACAAAGTTATCACAGCCTGGATTCTTAATTTTTTATCAAAAGAAATTTCAGCAAGTATCAATTTCTCTAATTCTGTTAAATAAATTTATATTGATCTTCAAAAGAGTTATCAACGTAAGCGTAAGAACCGTCCATGTATTCTTCAACTTTGCCCAGAATTGTCGAATATGTCTCAAGATCAGTCTTCTATTTCTGCCTATTATTTGAAATTGAAGGCCTTACGGAATGAATTGGTTTCGTATCAACCAATGTGTTTGATTGAGCAACCATGTATGAGTGTTGAAAATGAGAATGAATGTGTTCTAAGTACAAACATACACAGTTGATGAAGTAATAATCTTGGAGTACTCCAAGAGTCAAATCCTACAAGACTAATTATCTAATTAGATTCATTTTAAGACAATGCAATCAAGTGACCTAATTAACCAAGGTGAAATAATGTGATTAAAGCTTAAAAGGTAAAGACAATCAATGATAAAAGTAGGGATGCAACTATATTTAGCCTAAGTTCATTATACTCGAGCGACCATCGAATTGACTCACTCATGGATAGAATCTTCTCCTATTCGATCTTGTATCCAGTTCCTTTAGGAGCATAAAGAGCTAAACCTATATCCCTATGGTTTGCTCCTACTTAGATTAATTTTGCTCTTATTCTTTATCCTATGGTGCCTCTTATCCCGAAGGTTGCTTGGTATTCCGATCACTAGGCTTTTACCCTATATTTCCTTGTGAACTCTGTTTATATCTTAACATTCCTAGAATTAGTACTCCACTAGATTACTAAATTAAGTGGCTAGTTTGGCATATGATGAAGCCATAAATCCTTAAGACATTCACATAGCTAAACCCCTCAGTGAATTTAGCTCATGTTAAAGAATTAATAGAATGTTTTCATTACTGTCAAAATCATAAGTACAAAATAGATAAGAAAAGAATGGATCTAACAAGAAGAAATGAAAGTAAGGGCTAAAACCACAGTAAATACTCCTTGGATGGGTTCCTCACTCTCTTTATCACCCTAGGAATGGATTGTCCTTTCCCAAGAATCAGTCCTTACTCTCTACACACATTCTCAGGGGGTAGGGGGCTCTAACATTAGCTTCTTGAAAAGCACCTAAATTGTGCTTTCTTAGACTTGAATTTTGTCTAATTTTATTGCTTAAATGATCCCTTTGATGTTGTATTTCTCTATTTTCTAGGAAATGAGCCATTGGAGTAGGACGAGCAAAATTTGGTGTAAAATGACCAAAATACCCCTATAATAGGTCAAACTTAGACCTAAGGCAAAGGATAAGTCAAAAGGGGCCTAAAAAGTGCGAAAAAGGGTAGCATGGCCCACAGTGGAGCCGTGCTCGGTGCAAAATCCCGAGGCTTCAAAGCAGAGTAGCATAGAAATGCTACTTAGGAGCATCACGACGCTCTGATTATTTATGCCTGCGTTTTTTTAAAAGAGCATCGTAGTGCTCACTTATAGCGCCGTGACACTACGTTGCTTTCAAGCATATAATAGGTTTTATTTTTCATCATTTTGAAGGGGAATTCAACTTGCGATCACTTAGGCTTTCCACAGAGGCTGAGAGGCTGCCGTTCAGAGATATTGTTAGAGCCTAATCAAGGAGTTGATTGAAGTTGGATCAAGAAGAAAACGTGATGCATTATCGGCAACAGATTGATCGATGACTAATTCTTTCCTCTTAAATCTCTTTCTTTTTTATCTATGTACAACATGTTTACAGTACATTTGGAACATGAGTAACTAAATTAGTTTGTAGTTCTAGGGTTTGATTGATTTCAATATTGTTTATGGATGATTTTTTATTATTTCAATTAATAAAATGCATTGGCTTTTTATCATGTTTGCTCCTTCCCAATTAAATGCTTGATCACCATTTGATTGTGTTAGTGTTGTTAATTCTACTTGCGAAAGAGATTTATTAACTAGAACTAGCATGATAAACTAGAATTGGATTGTGCAAGTGAATGATAGAAAAACATTAGAGTCTAATAATGAGGAGGCTTAATGCTATGTTTACTAATTTCACTTGTGTGCAAAATAGAATTGGCTTTTAAACATAAGAAAGGGTGAAGCTCGTAAGAGGAAACTTAGATCAAAGATTTTCTAGGCCTAAGTTAACATATTGTTTTAATTGAAAGAAAATATATTGAGTCCATAACAACATTGAATGAAATCAATTCCCTAGGACGTCTTCGTCAAGTGTCTCTAGTTGAACATTAATCTGCTTTCTTTTAATTTTATTGTTCGTTAACCACCTTGTCAGAATTCCTAAATAAAGTTAAGAGAATTGCCTAGTAGCTAGTTGAATTGAATAAATAATTTCCTGAAGACAATACCCAATTGTTGGGATTATTTTTATTACTTTGATAGCGTGCGTTTGCGTGTTATCACTTTTCCAAAGGAACTCCCGTTTCTTGGAGAAGTTATGGAATTTTGAGTAGGAAATATCCTTTGAGTGATTGAATTTTATGATTGAGATGAGCTAGATGCTTGAGGAGAAGGCTTCCCTTCCTTATATAGGCTTCAAAGGTGTTATGTAGGGTCGAAATCCACTAATCTAGAGCTTCGCAGTCCGAGGAAGAATGGCTAAAGACCAAGTAACTCGCACTTGCAAACGACTAGTTAACGTTTCTGGAAATTAGGATTCTGATGCGACTACATCATATTTTCGCGATGTGGGCATATTGAAGAAATTTTCTGCACAACAATCAAATATCAATGTAAAAACTCTCAAGACATGCCCAAACTAATGGAAATGCACTTTATCATACCAATACCTCCTACTTATTCATTCTATCCATTTAGAACATAATTCGGGGATTTTAGCATGCAAAAGACTATTTTTTTTTTTTTATAAGAAAAGATACTAAAAGAAAGCCTTAAAACATGCATTTCATGGCATGTATCAGCGTTCGTGTGGACGTTGTACTTGTGGCGAAGTTAAGGATCGCGTCAATTACTTCTAAACAAAACTTGTATGACCTTTCTTATAGGTATCAATGGTTCTTTAAGTAAAATTTGTGCCAATTTGTTGTTAATAGAGCTTGAACCAACTATTAATCACACATTTTCTCTGGTTGTTCAATAAGTTGAGCAGCACACCATTCCCTCTTCATAGTTGACGTCCTCTGTTTTGTCAACCATAACACTTCTGGTTAAGAATTCTTCTAGTACACGTGAAACAAATTCTTCTGGTACTTCTCATCCTTCTTCTACATCTAAGAAGAAAGACAAACCTATTTTCACGAACTGTGGTATTTATGGCCAACTGTTGACCATTGTTACAAACTCCACGGATATCCACCTGAACATCATCTTCATAAAAAATCTCCTAACAAATCTGATTCTTCTATTGATTCACTTTCCTCATTAACTACTAAGCAATTCCTGGGATTATTGTCTTCAAAATCATTCGGCTAAGGCTAAGGTTGATTTTGAAACTTCTGTCAGTACTTCACACGTTGTAGGTATTTACCTTATCTTCACTACTTATGATCTTCAATCTGATGCTTGGATTCTAGATTCAGGAGCTACTGCCCATGTTTATCCTACACGAAATATATTTGTCTCTCATACTAATGTGGTTGATGCAACTATCTCTTAGTTGAATAAGTCTAAGATCATTGTTCATTTGATGGGCACTGTATAGTTATCTCCTAACATTATTCTTCAAAATGTTCTTTTCATTCCTAATTTTCACTTCAATATGATCTATGTTAGTGCACTTACTAAGCAATTACCTATTACTGTGAAGTTTGTTAAGAATTCTTGTATCCTCCAAGACAAGTTGTCTTTGAGGATGATTGGCAAAGCTAGGCTTTCAAGGGCCTCTACCTATTCTCTGTTGAACAACAAGTTCATTCAATTGTTAAGGATGTTTTTGTATGTTCTTCTACTGCTCATTGCTCAATTTCTACTTGGCATGATAGACTCGATCATCCCTCCCCTAAACATTTGAATGCTTTAAAAAATTTGTTGCCCATTGCATCTTTTAAGGTTCATTCTCATGATTAATGTATAGTTTGTCCTTTAGCTAAACAAAAATGATTATCTTTTCATTGTAATCATCGTTTGACAAATAAAATGTTTGATTTGATACATTGTGATAGGGGACCATATCCTTCATCTACTCATGATGGTTATCAATTTTTCTTGACTATTGTTCATGACTATTTAAGATATACTTGCGTCTTTTTATGAGAAACAAATAAGGGAGTTATTCATCAGTTTTCATGTGTAAGTTGTCTTAAACAGAATTCTATTGTTGAAATAAAATATTAGCACCTTTTAAATGTTGCTAGGACTTTGATGTTTCAGTCTCGAGTGCCAAATCAGTTTTTGGGTGAGTGTTTCTTGATTGCTACTTTTTTTTATCAATCAAACTCATTCTCCTGTTTTGAATTGACAAACTCCTTATTATTCATTTCATAGTTCTCATGTTGATTATTGCATGCTTCGAGCATTTGGTTCCTTATGTTTTGGGTCAACACTACCTTCACAAAGATCTAAGTTTCATCCTTGGGCTATTCCTTTAGTATTTATAGGTCTCTTGGTATAAAAGGATATCGTTTGTATGATACTGAAAATAAGAAGTTTTTTGGCTCTCATGATGTTATTTTCCATGAGCAAGTCTTTCCTTTTCATCAAATCACTCTATAGGGACTAGTGTTCTAAATCTTTTAGGGTTCTTGTAGTTTGTATTCTTTGTAAATATAAATTATTTATTCAATAAAATAAGGAGTTATTTTATTTGCTTTTGCATTAACTCAATCCAATAAACTAAGATCCGTGGTTATTTTATGTAAAACTTAAACATGTATATGGTTGGCATACAAGGTTAGATTATGTTTAAGTAATAACCAAAAAGGTCTATAGTATAGAGATAAAGTTGGGTGCCTTATCCTTGTGACACTACGAACACGACGCACTTTGTAATTGTTACAAGAGTTGTAAAGTGTTACAAACAATTTATCCTAATCGTTCATGTGGAGACATGCAAGTGGGGATATTCTATGCAAAGAACTTTGTATAAGACCAGACCACAAAATGTTTAATTTCTCTTTATAACACTGTTAATTGAAGAAATTAACATTTCATAGAATGATCATAGGTGGCTCAACCTTAATCCTGAGCAAGTTATAAACTTCTGTTTATGAGGACAATCATTTGATATGTATAGATGAGAGTGGCCAGATCGCTGACTCAATAAGCCTATTATTTTGGGGATTTGTCTAAGTAAGGAGCTAGGAACATATCTTCATAAGATGGAATTTACTTCTTCCTATTTTTAGGACAAGTAGATAGATTGCTCCCTTAAGGGTTGATTCTGGGTCTTGAATAATGAGACCTGTAAAGGGAATTGAATCCCGACGAAAGCGTGTGATCGTGTTCTTTGATTTCTTGAAAGAATTAAAAATATAAATAATTAGAAAAATGTTAAGCGACATACCTTTGTCGATCTATAATTTCAGCAAAATCTTCTCCTCGAATTGATAATCATCTCCTTGTAGTCTTTCTTTTCCATGAGATCTTCCTTGACTATAGTAAGGAACCGGTTTGTGGAAACTACTTCTTGAAAGAATAGAGGGAATGGATTAAATACTTTTCTTAGAACTTTTCTAAGAGAATTGGGAAATTTTCTAGGGGAGAGTGTATGTGTGTCATGAGGGCTCCCAAGGGTCCTATTTATAGAACCATAGGAGTTATTCCTAATCCTATTAAGATAACCCCTCTACAGAGATTTTAAATTAAATATTTACCTTATTTAGAATCTTTAATTTGAATCTCATCCAAATTAAATAATTAATTATTTGAATCCAATTCAAATTAATTAATTAATTCTTCCTCTATTTATTTATATGGACTTCATTCAAATAAATAATTAATTATTTGAATCATATTCAAATACATTAATTCTCCATATTGTAAAGTTATAATTTGAATCTTATTCAAATAAACTTGATAATAAATCATGTCATTAATTGTATCCAATACAACTAATATTTTCCCTCATAAATTTGAACATTTTAAAATTTTTTCAACATATTTGATCTTTGCTAGTCCGCGGTGAGCTAGTAAGGGGACCTTATGACCCTACAGATTATAAATTCCAATAATCCAAGATCAATTAATTAAACTCTTTAATTAAATTAATCTTCATTTATTAACTACAGGCCAAACTACTATAGATCCGTAGTTGAACTCCTATGCACTACAGGATAAGTTGTGTCCATGAATATAATCAGTATAAGCAAGTCGATCATTCACCATTTGTTCATAATTACCTCTAATTCTAAAGTACCACTGTAATGTAAGCAATTGATTGTCATTAATAAAGCATTATTGATGTTATTTTAATAAGTGTTATTGATTATGTTATATTTATTTTGTCTTAATAACCCTGAAATCCAATAAAATAACATTCTAGGTTGTCTCATGAGTCTTGAACAGTATGTAGAGACATAGGGGGATCAATGATCAAGATACAACCTAAAGGGTCCATAGAATAGGGATAAGGTTGGGTACCTTATCTTGGTAACACTATGGATACGACCCACTTTGTATTTGATACAAACGCAGTGATCCAACGCGTTCATGTAGATGACATGCAAGTGGGGGTATTCTATGTAATGAGTTTACATAAGACCGAACCATGAAATAGTAGCCACTAGATGTGACTTCATTGACTAGTTAGGTTTTCATTTTAATAAGATGACCTAGACAACTTAGTCTTAATACTGAGTGAGAGTAGCTGATTTGCTGACTCAATATGCCTACCATTTTGGAGACAAAATCGAGCGGGGAGTTGGGAATATAATTATACAAAATGAATTTCACTCATTCTCGACTTTAGGATAAATAGATGAGTGTTCCCTTAAATGGTGTCTCTAGGACTTGAACAAAGGGCCCTACTCTCTCACCTCCCCAAGAGAGGTTTCTATTTAATAGTTGGACCATAAATAGATTGTTCATTAGAGGAGCACTGGTACTTAAGAATCTTGAGATAACCTAGCGGTAAAATGGTAATTTGACCCAACTGGCATTACAAACATTTGTGAAGGACTAATTTGCTGTTATTGGTTTACATCCGTGAACACAAAAATATATCTGCAGTGAGACGAGTACAGATGTGGATCTTTAGTGGACTGTACCCACAGTTAACGAATATTGATTAATGTGATTAATGAGTTAAGCCAATTAATCTCATATTATTGGAGCTTCTGATTTGTAGGTCCATTAGATCTCCTTCCTAGCCTATAAAGGATATTGAGGTAATTATGTCTTGAATGGAATTTGAAACGTTCAAATTCACTTAAATAGTATAATATATAATAATACATTATAATATAAAGTTTATATTTTAATAAACTCTATAGTATTGATTTAATTTTGGACATGATTCAAAAATTAAATTTATGAGAGAATTAAATATTTGAAGTAATTCAAATATTAATTCAATATGAATTAGATTCATATTAAAACTATATGTTAAAATTAATGCATATAATGCACATTGGAAACTAATGTTATAGGAAAAATATAGTTGAATTTGATTCAAATGAAAGTTAAATTAAATATTAGATATTTAATTTGGTAATTGACTAACTGGAGAATTAATTGATTAATTGATTTAATTAAACTTAATTAAATTTGATTTAATTAAGTTATGTGAGAGATTTAAATGAATTTATTAATTAAATTAATTAAATTAGTTTTTACCTATTAAATTAAATAAAAATTAGTTTTTATTTAATTAAATAAATAAAAACAGATAACTCCCACGTAGGGAGTTATTTGAGACTTGGATGATCCCACATCTACTATTTTCTCTCCCACATACCATCAATAAAAACTTCTTAATTCTCATAGGTTTTTAGAGGTTGATCGAGCTAAAAAAAAAAAAAAAAAAAAAAATTTCAAGGTTGGTTCCACAAACCACAGTCTCTAAAATCTTAGAGGATAGAAATGGTTCTTCATGGTGGTGTCAATTTCCAAACTGAAAAGGATTTTGTCAAAGATTTGTCAGAAAAGGTATGAAATTTTCTTTTTGTTTTTTTTTTTTTACTTAACCTAAAATTTATATAGTAATTTTTTTTTCTTTGTATATTTGTCAGTGTACGATATTTCTAAATTCAGATTTAATTTCGAAAAGGGTTCTGTGTTCTTCCGCTGCATTAGAGTTTTTATCTCTATACTTCCCTATCTGAGAATGAGTGAATTTCATCCTGTGAAGTTATGTTCGCAACTTCTCATTTAGTCAAAACCCCAAAATGGTAGATTTATTGAGTCGGCAACTCAGGCCACACTCACCCATGTAAATCAAAAGACTGACCTCACTGACAATAGTTCATAAGTCACTCAGGATTAAATTCGAGTCGCACATAATCATCCTATGAAATATTAATCTTACCAATTAGCGGATTTAGAAAGAGAGATTAAATATTTTGCAGTCTGGTCTTATACAAACTCTTTGTATAGGATATTCCCACTACATGTCTCCACATGAACGATTTGGATCAAACCATTTGTAACTATTACAAAGTGAGTCATATCCATAGTGTCACTAGGATAAGGCACCAAACCTTGTCCATATACTATATACCTTTAGGTTATTTCTTAAACATGATCCACCTGTATGTGAATTACATACATGTTCAAGACTTTATGTAATAGCCTTGGATTTTTTCGTTAATGGATAAATTAATATTACATAATTAATAATTAAATTAATTAATTAATCAATTACGAGGCTTTAGGGCACAAATCCCAACAATCTCACTCTCTCACTGGCCTAAGAGGGGTTAGTTTATGATTAGACTATAAACTGTTTGTTCATTAGAAGGATCAGTAATACTTAAAGAGTTAGATGTAACTTAGGGGTAGAATGGCAATTTGACCTAACTTAGTTACGGACATTTGTAAAAGGTCGACTTATTGAAGATTGGTTATTTCCATGGACACAAAATTATATCTATAGTGCGAAGAGTGCAACAATAGATCTTTAGTGGAGTGATCTGCAGTTAATGAATATTGATTAATTTAATTAAAGAGTTTAATTAATTAATTTCATATCATTGGAGCTTCTAATTTAAGGATCCACAAAGTCCCATTGCTAGCTCAATAAGGGTATTGAGAAAGAATCAGTTAATTTTGGATTAATTTGAAATGTTCAAATTAAATAAGGGAATTAATTCTATATGATACAATTAATATAATGTATATACATTATAATATAAAGTTAATTTTGAATGAGATTCAAATTATACTTTATATTATGAGAGAGATAAATATTTGAATGGGATTCAAATATTAATCATATGAATAAGATTCATATAAAAACTATAGGTTAAATTTAATATGAATATGATTCATATTGAAACTATAAGTTATGTGAGAGAGTATTATTTGAATGTGATTCAAATTAAATTAAATATGTGATATTTAATTTATTTATTAATTATCAATTAATTCATTTTATTTAATTATATATATTAAATGTGATTTAATATATATTTATTTAATATTATAAATTTAATAATATTAAATTTCATTTAATATTATTAAATGTATAATATTAATAATAGCTCCCTTTGGAGTTATTCATCATGAGGGAGTCACTATAACTCCCTACCCCTCTCTCTCACAGGAAACAAAAGGAAGTTCTTTGAGCAGAGATGGGTGTGTTCTTGAAACTCAAAAGAGAACTCTCTGAAAATTCTTTTCTCAATCTCTCTCAATTTTTCTCCTTCACTTACTAAAAGAAAAAACCCACAACTTCTTTTGGTTCTCCCCTGGACAATAGCAAGGAAGATCATTTTGGCGGTGTCTTAAGGAGTACTCCGTACATTCTGTTCAAGAAAGGTGTTGGAGTTCATGACAAGAAGGAAAAACTACCTTGAAAACAATCTTCAAAGGTAGAGTATTGTTTTCTCTTAATATCTTACAGCATGCTAGTTTTGATGTTTATCCAATTTTCTATTTTGTTCTCTGTATTTTCTAAGATTTCCAAAATGAAAAATATTGGCGCAAGGCGATCATTCGCTTCCGCTAAGGATTCAATTCCTTCAACAAGATCATGTAGTGGACTTGTTTCCTGATTTTGTATTGCCTACTTCATTTGATTTTTCTACTTCTCAAGTTATTACTTATACTGGTTCCAATTATGTTTTGCAATCTAATAAGGTGCAGATTTTAAATGAAGCTGAGAAAATCTCGAATGGAGTTAGTCCTTTGTCTCTTGATGAGCTTGTTCCTATAGTTTTTAGTCTGTTTAATAAAGCTAACAATGATGTGAACAACCCTTTGTCTACTTTGGATCAGGATAAGAATGTTGAAGTTCCTTCAGTTTTTGTCGAGAACCTTGCGACAATTGAGAATGTCAAGGCTCCTCATCGTTCTACTCAATGTTCCAAACCTCTTTCATATTTGAAAGATTGTCATTGTAGCTTGTTACAATCAAATCCTTTGAATTCTTCAACATCCAAGTTTCCTGCCTAAATATTTGGATGATGATAAACTTACTCCTTCATATAAGAACTTTGCCTTGACAATATCTTCTACTTTTGAAGCTAATTTTTATCACCAAGTTACTTCACATGAACATTTGCGTATTGCCATGAAAGATGAGTTGAAAGTTAAGGAAGCGAACAAGACTTGGTTTGGTGCTACTTTGCCTTCTAGTAAGCATTTCATCGGTTGTAAATGGGTTTACAAGGTGAAGTTCAAGGTTGATAGTACAATTGAAAGATATAAGGCTCCCTTAGTAGCTAAGGGTTACACTCAACAAGAGGGACTCGTTTATGTTGAATTTTTTTTCCTGTTGCAAAACTTGTAACTATTATAGTTATACTCACTGCGGCTACTTCTTTGAATTGAAATTTGGTTTAGTTAGATGTGAATAATGTGTTTTTGCATGGTGATCTAATTGAAGAGGTTCTTATGGATCTTCCTTTGGGTTGTAAGCATAATGGTATTGTGTTTCAAGGGAAGAAATTGGTATATAAGCTTCTCAAATCCATCTATGGTTTGAAGCAAGTGTTGGGTGGAAAAGTGATATATGTGAATTGAATACACTGGCAATCTCAAGATAGTGTAGAGCTGCTCCACCTAAGGTAAAAATACATCCACTAGTTGATTTAGTCTCCATGCTATCAGAAATTCAATTAGCATCAGTAAATCCTTCTAGTACATGTGGATACTTGGATAATGCAATCCACAGTCTAGAGTGTACTTCAAGTATATGACTAAAGCAATCCAATGATCATGCCCTGGATTGCTAGTATATGTTGCTAACCATCCTACTAAATAGGAAATCAAGTCTTGTACAACTCATTATGTACATTAAGCTACCAATAACTCTAGAATATTCTAGAGAAGACACACTTTCATCATTGTTTTTCTTCAACTTGCAATTTGGATAAAATTGAGTAACTGGTTTACTCTCAAATGATCATATTTTCTTAGCACTTTTGCTATATAGTGAGATTGAGAAAGTATGTATCCACTCGAATTTCTTGTTATTCGAATTCCAAGGATAACATTAGTAAGACCAAGCTCTTTCATATCAAAGTTGGATTTCAACATCCTTTTAGTAGAATCAATGACACTATTTGTGCCCATTATTAACATATCATCCACATACAATAAACAATGACATACTCTTGATCTATTGTTTCAACGTAGACACATTTATCACACTCATTTATCTTAAATCTATTTGATAACATAGTGTGATTAAACTTTTCATACTATTGTTTGGGTGCTTGTGTCAACCCACAAAGAGACTTGACAACAAACTTTGTCTACACGTCCTTTAACAACAAATCCTTCAGGTTGTTTCATATAAATTTCTTCATCTAAATCTTCATTTAAGAATGTTGTTTTCACATCCATTTGGTGTATTTCTAAATTTTGTAAAGCTGCTATTGCAATTAACATCCTTATAGATGTAATCCTTGTCACTGGAGAATAGTTATCAAAGAAATCTAGTTCTTTTTGGCAAAAGCTTTTAGCAACTAGCGGGCTTTATTTTTGTCAATAGTACCGTCGGACTTTAGCTTTTTCCTAAAAATCCATTTACTCCCAATTAGTTTATTTCTAGGAGGTAAATCAACTAGTACCAGGTATTGTTCTGTAAAATGGATTCTAGCTCACTATTGATAGCTTCCTTCCGATAAAGTGGATCAAGAGATGATACAGCTTCTCGAAAATTTGAGGTTCACCTTTTATCATATAAGTTATGAAATCAAGTCCAAACGAAGTAGTTTTCTTAGCTCTTTTGCTTCTTTTAGGTTCAGACTCAGTATTCTAATCGCCTTGACCTTTTGAATAGTATTCTAATCCTCATTCAAAGGAAATATATCCTAAAAAAAATTCAGCTTCAATAGATTTCATGATGGTATTACTATTAATATCATATACTTTTAATTTAATCACCATGAATCTATAAGCAGCATTATGCATTGCATAGCCTATAAAGACATAATCATTTGTCTTAAGTCCAAGTTTGGTCATTTTTGGTAAAGTAACTTGTACCTTTGCCAAATACCCCCACACTTTTGGCATTTTATATGAGGGCAAGTTTCCACTCCACACTTCATAAGGTGACTTATTAATCTTCTTATATGGAATTCCATTTAGTATAAAATTTGCTATAAGCAAAGCTTCCCTCAATAAATTATGAGGTAAATTTGAACTAATTAACATTCAATTAACCATGTTCTTTAAAGTTTAGTTCTTTCTTTCAATTACACCATTTTTTTGTGGTGTATAAGATGGTGTAGATTGATGGATTATACCATTAACTTCACATAATTCATAAGGTGATGATGATTCATATTCACCACCTCTATCTGATTTGAGCACCTTAACTTTCTTCTCAAGTTGATTTTTAACTTCTGTCTTATATGTTTTAAAAACACTAAAGGTCGCATCTTTACTATGTAATAAATATGCATAGAAATATTTACATCATCAATGAATTTGACAAACTATCTCTTACCACCTCTTATGGGAGTAGTTTTCGTGTTACATGCATCACTGCGAATCAAATCAAGTAACTCATTACTTCTTTCCATACATGAAAATGACTTTCTAGTAAACTTTGATTCAAACGTGATGTGTTTATTATCAATGTTAAAATTCGGCAATAGGCCTAAACTAAACATTCTATTTAAAGAACGATAATTAATATGCCCCAATCTAAAAGGTCACACATCACACAACTCAACAATATAAGCAGAAGTGTTAATCTTATTATTATTCTTTGGCATTTGTGCCAGTACACATTTAGTTTAAATATGCCATCATTTAAATAGCCTTTCGCCACATACATACCCCCCTTTTATCGGAATAAATTTATATGACTCAAATACAAGCTTGAACCCATTTCTATTAAGTAGAGTTATTGACACTAGATTTTTTTCAAATCTTTAGCACATGCCAGACTTCATTGAGGGTAAGTATTTTTTTGGATGTCCATTTTAGGACCTTCTCTTTTCCTTCCATGGAGGCAGTTGAAGCATTTCCCATGTACAGCTTATCACTGTCATCTAGCTTCTCAAAATGAACAATGACTTGTCCTTACAAATGTGCCTAATAGCACCATATCAATCCACCAACCTTTGGTGTCTTAAGTCATATTTACCTAAAAAATGACGGCAACCAGATCGTCATTTTCCACAACATTGGTCTGATTATTGGAACTTTGTCCCTTCTTGTGTTTGCCCATTACAACGATATGGCCACTCTTACCAAATACCTAACAGTTTCCTCGAATGCGCTTGCTAGCATCATTCCTCGACCCATGGTTCATAGTTTTCTTGTTGAAATTATGATTCTTGGGTTTATGTCTTGAAGCTTCAACAATATGAGCTTTGACTTCAACTTCCAATGGAGTTTTATCTCCTTTTCTATTATCCTCTTATATACGGAGTTTTACCACAAGGTTCTCCATGGATAACTCCTTTCGTTTGTGCTTGAGATAGCATTTGAAGTCCTTCCAAGAAGGAGGCGACTTCTCAATCACAGTAGCAACTTGAATGACTCACTAATGTCCAATCCTTCATTTTGCAAATCACTAATGATAATTTACAATTCTTCCATCTGATTGACTACTAGCTTGGGTATCAATCATCTTGTAATTTAAGAAATTTCCCACAAGGAATTTATTAGTACCAGCATCTTCTAGCTTGTACTTTTTGTCTAATGTCTCCCACAAAAGTTTTGATGTATTGTAGGCATTATAATAGACATTATACAAAGTGTCCTCAAGACCACTAAGTATGTAGTTTTGACAGAGGAAGTTTAAATGCATTCATGCTTGTTTCGTGACTTCCGCTTCTGGAGTTACAGCTTTTGATGGTGTAACTGGCGTTCTTCCTTTAAAATATGAGCAAGATTCAACGTGGTGAGGTAGAAGATCATCGTTTTTGTTGTCATTTCTTGAAGTTATCTCCTTTGAATTTCTTCGGTTTTTCAGCATGGGGTTTCACAATGGGCGATCTCATCATGGCAAAAGTAGCAACATTAGTGGAGGAGTTTGCAGGCATCAATTCAAATATTATTAATTGTCTTCAAATTGTTAGGGGGAAAGTGATATATGTGAACTGAATATACTAGCAAACTCAAGATAGTATGGAGACGTCAATAGGTAGTCGAGTCACGCTTCTGATAAGGGTTGTCTTTAAGACAATTATTTGCTCTGCACCAGATGCAAGCAAACTAAAGTGATCGTCTTAGTAGGGTACAACAACTAACTCCAATAGAACTGCAACCTCGAACTACTTGGATCTGGCAGAGCTCGTGGATACTTGCTCTCAACTCAATTCAAGACTAAAAGAAAGAAAGAAACAAAGGAGAGAATTCTTCAATTTGAAGTGAGATGCAACAAAAGAAAAAAATAAGTTGTTATTTATAGGCTAAGAATTTAGTAACTCTCCAACATACAAAATCAAATCAAATAAATATAAAAATTAAAACATTTGCCAAATTGAACTCAATTTAGTTGCTACTTGACAAAATCAAACATAACTCATTCAAATTGAAGAAACTACAAATTTAACTTTCATACATGTTAAATTTGTACATGAAATATCATCTTAATTTAAAGCTTCAATTCAATTTGGAAGTTTCTAAGCAATGAATTTAATCTACACAATTAAATCTATTTTCATATTTCAAATATTCACCAAATTTTCACTTTCTTTCACTATATATATATATATATATATATATATATATCCAATAGCAAGCATCTTGATAATGGTTTGATAAGTTTTCTCATGCTCTATTGCATCTTGGTTTCAAACAGTCTAAAGTGATTAATCATTGTTTGTTCATGGCTTTGGTGTATCTTTCATTGCATTGCTTGTCTATGTTGATGATATCATTATCACAAGTTCTTCCTCTGTGGAGATTAGTCGATTAAAGGACCATCTTACTAATTTGTTTAAACTTAAAGATTTTAGATCATTGAGATATTTTTTGGGATTAGAGATTGTTTGATCTGCAACTGGTATCTTTATTTCCCAATAGAATTATGCATTGCTATTGCTTGAAGATACAGGGTTCTTGGCTTCCAAACCTGTCTCTTTTTGAAGATTGATTGAAGATTAATCGATCCTCCTGTAAAGTTGCATAGTGATGAAGGTTCTCTTTTCTCTAATCCTACTTTATATTGAAGATTTATTGGAAAGCTCTTGTACTTAGCCATCTCACGGCCAGATGTGACTTTTGTTGTTCATAAACATAGCCAATTTGTTGCTAAGTCACGACAACCACATTTGCAAGCTGCTCATACATTATTGAGATATTTGAAATCTTCTCCAAGGCAAGGTATATTTTTAGCAGCTTCATCTTCTTTTCAGCTGAAGGCGCTTTTTTTTCCTGATTGGCTTTCTTTCCTGGATTCACGCAAATAAACTACTGGATTCTGTGTTTTCTTGGGAGAATCTCTAGTTTCGTGGAAAGCAAAGAAATAGACAACTATGTCTCGATCCTCAGTTGAAGTAGAATAGAGGGTCTTCGCTGCTACAACTATTGAACTTGTGTGGTTGAATCAATTGCTCGTTGATTTTCAAATTCCTTTTGTGTAGCCTTCTCTTATCTACTATGAAAATGTTGCTGCAATGCACATTGATTCTAATCTGATGTTTCATGAGCGTACGAAGCATATGGAATTAGATTGCCATTTTAGTCAAGATCATGTTGTAAATTCACTGTCGAATTGATACCTATTCAATCTCATTTACAGCTCGTGGATGTCTTTACTAAAGCTCTTCCTTCTTCCTTTTATGCTCTTTTATCCAAGATGAGAGTTATTAATTTGCTAAGTTCATCTTGAGGGGAGTATTAGAGTTAGTTATCCTAAATTCTAATTAGTTCTCTTGTTACTTTCTGACTCTTGTAACAGTGATTATATATACATGTCATCCTTTGCCCATAATAAATTAACACAGGAGTAATTTTAAGCTTAATATGTATGCTTTTAGTAACCATTAGAGATAAATTCAAAGAATCTTTCTTATACTTATAATACTTAAACTATCAACGACATTATTGTAAATACCTCTTTAAATACTTTCTCGAAAATTTGGGTTTGGGGGATTTTTCTAACTTGTATTAGCTCCTATAGTTTGGATAAATGTGGAACATTCACATTAAAGTATCTCAATTTATATTCAAGAAGTTTCAAGAAATGATTTTAAATTTGTTACTTCAAAGAAATTCAAAATAAATAAATTTAAAATTGTGTGTTTATAGATGGTGACTGTAAAAAAGAAAAAAAGGAAAAATTAAGAAGTTTACCATAATAAGTTTTTAATTATGATTTGTTAATTAAAAATTAAAATATGACAAAATTAAATAAGTCTAAATCGTATTAAATTCTACGAAATCCAACTATTTTAGTCAAGAATTTTTTTAACATAAAAATACACAATGTTAAGTCCATTTCAAATTATTCTCTTTCTTGGAATAATCAACAATAAACTTTATTTAAAATTTGTTATGATTTGAAATCTCTTAAAATCATGGAATTTTAAATATGATTAGATTTTTAGACTAGGATGATCCCTTAGAATAGAGAAAGAGCGGAGAGAATACTCAAATCACATGATATCAAATGATATCAAATATTATAAGAAAGAGTGGAGAGAATACTCAAATCGCATGATATCATTTTTTTTTTTTTTTTTTTTTTTTTCAAAGGTGAAACCCCTTCTAAAGAAACTCCATTGGATAAATATAGCTTATCATTGAATCTTATTTCCTACTATGTCTCTGAATCAATCATCAAAATATATAATTTTTAATATGTCGATGAAAAGTAGTGGCTACATCATTTAGCTATTATTTGTTGTGGCTGTCTAAATTAGTATTTAGATCAATCATCAATTATTTAAATTAATTGTCAAACACAAGTTAAAAAAATGAACGCATTACTACTATTAAAAAGAACATAGTTCATGTTAAGACAGCCCATTAAAGTGCCTAAAGCCCAAGAGTCTGAAGTGCATGGCCCGGCCTGGTCCATTATTTGAATCATTTCTTTTTAATTGGGTTTCTTCTAGAAATATTTTATGTTGTAAGTGAGAGTTGATTTAGTGTGGGTGAGTCCATTTTTGCAAGAGTTTTTCTTCCCACATTTTCCTATATATGATTGTACTTTTTACTTAACCAAATGAAGGAAAATAAAGGGTTTTCTCTTACATCTGCTCCTCTCTGTTCTTCTCTACCCGATTTCTTTGTTGTTCTTGCTGTGAATATTTTGAGAATTTTCTGTTATGGATAAATTTGTGATGGTATCAGAGCCATTGTCATCTCGGCTCAACGTCCGAAATTTTTTTCCCTAAATTTCTTTTTAGGGTTTTTCATCATCTTCTCCGATGTTTTAGCACTATGGCAAATGGTGAAGAGTCGAACCAGAGATTCAATCTGGGTAATAAGATTTCTATTAAAAAATTAACTAATGATAATTTTCTCTTATGGAAGTTTTAGATTACAACAACCCTTGAAGGTTATGGGTTAGAAATTTTTTTGGAAAACGATCCACCTCCAAAATACCAAGCGTCTTCCAAATCAACTTCCTCCACGATTCAAACGATGACTACAGAGTACAAAATTTGGAGACGACGAGATCGGTCGGTTAATTTCAAGAGGCTTTTCGGTTCAATGTCGAAGGATATTCTTACTCAGCTGATAAATTGCTCCTCGACCAAAGAAATTTGGTCTACTTTACAGACTATTTTTGCTGCCCAAGTAGACTATGCAATATAAGAACAAACTTTAGAACATCAAGAAGGGTTCGATGCCTCTCAAAGAATATTTTATGCAGTGTGATGATGCTTTGGCATCAGTAGATAAGCCAATATCTCATGACGATCATATTTTGTACATTTTATCTAGCTTGGGTTCAAAATTTGAGTCTATGATTTCTGTTATTACTGCTCAGTCTGACTCACCATCTGTTCAAGATGTTACGACTCTTTTATTAAATCAAGAATCGAGGATTGAAAGTAAGATTGTTAGTACGAAAGGATCTTAGAGAAAACGATCTTACTAGATAAAATAACTCAGAAATCAGAATCAAAGGGAGAGGAGGAGGAGGAGGTCTTGGAAACAGAGGAGGAAGAGGAAACAATGACAACTGGGTTAATCGAAATAAACCACAATGCCAAATTTGTACAAAGTTTGGACAGACAGCCTCGAAATGCTTCTTTCGATATGCTCCGTCACGAAATAATTTATCACCATTAGGTTTCCCTCCTTCTCCATTTTCTCAAACTTCTAACTATTCTAATGTTTCACAAATGTCAGCAATGGTGGCCCCCAAATTTAAACATTGATAACAATTGGTATCCTAATTCCGGAGCAACCAATCACTTAACAAATAACTTCAACAATCTATCTACTGGATCTGAGTATGGAGGAGGAAGCCAAATATTCGCAGCAAATGGTTCAGGTTTGCCAATTTTACACTATGGTTCTGCCTCTTTTCACTCCTTGATCAATAATCGTTCACTTGTCGTTAAAAATTTACTTCATGTTCCATCTATCATGAAAAATCTTATAAGTGTGTCTCAATTCTCTTGAGAAACTCTGTCTTCTTTGAATTTCATCCAAATTTTTGCTATGGGAAGGATCAACTCACTGGCTAAACTCTACTCAAAGGGACAATCCGTGATGGGCTATATTGCTTTTTTCATATCCAACCAGTCAAAGAGTCATCTACCAGTCTGTCCATTTTCCCAAATGTTCACCCCCAAGTTTTCCACTCCATGTTAAATTTTTCTTGTTCTATGAGTAATGATGTTAATATTTGGCATAAGCCTTGTCCTGATGTCATCAAATCTATTGCTCAGACTCTTCAATATCCTTTATTACATATGAATAAATTGCACTTTTGTGATGCTTGTGCTCTTCGTAAAAATCATGCTCTACCATTTCCTTGATCTCATACTGTTTATTCTGCTTCTTTACAACTTGTTGTTTGTGATTTATGGAGACCTGCTTTTCATCTATCTCGAAATGGTTTTAGATAATATATAAGCTTCATGGATGTCTATAGTAGGTATACTTGGATATATTTCCTAAGTTCCAAATCTGATGCCTTCTCTACTTTTCTCAAATTTAAAAGTCTCGCTGAAAAATTATTAGGCCATTCCATATTGAGGTTACAAACTGATGGAGGGGGAGAGTTTAAATTTTTTTTTCCTTTTCTTAATCAATATGGTATTAAACATAGAGTGTCTTGTCCTCATACATCTCAACAAAATGGCCTTATTGAACGAAAACATCGACATATAATGGACATGGGTCTAACCTTATTAGCTCAAGCTTCTATGTCTCTAAAATTTTGGGATGAGGCATTTGCCACTGCTGTTTACCTTATAAATAGGTTACCTACACCTGTCCTTCAGAGTGTTAATCCCTTGGAGAAATTGTTTGGTCTCAAACCGAATTATCCTTCACTACAGATATTTGGGTGTAAATGCTTTCCTTGCTTAAGACCCTATAATTCTCATAAACTTTCCCTTCGTTCTCATTCTTGCACTTTTCTTGGCTATAGTACATCTCATAAAGGCTACAAATGTCTTTCTCCTGATGGTCGTTTGTTTATCTCGAGACATGTTTTGTTTGATGAAAATACCTTTCAATTTGCCCTTTCTTCTACCAAACCAATTTCCTTCTCTAGTAATGCTTTGGTTTCTCCTGTTTCGTCTATTTTTCTTCCTCATAACCATAATGAAAATAGCAATATATCTACTCAATTTTCTGATAATTTTGACCATTCGCCTCCTACTAATGTGTATCTTTTAGACAAATTTTGTTGATAGTGATTAGAGACAAGTTGTTTCTCCAACCTCAGGAGTTCATCAACAAATTCCAAAGGAATCATCCTCTCATCATCCTTCTATTAATATAATTGTTCCTGTTATGACTGTGCCCGCATCTTTGGCTCCCACTCATCCAATGGTAACTCGGGGTAAGAATGGTATTTTCAAACGAAAGGTTTATCTTGTTGATTATACTCAAATTGAACCATGTAATGTTAAAGAAGCTTTAAAACATCCTCATTGGAAACATGCTATGGAAGAAAAATATAATGCTCTCTTGAAAACCATACTTGGGATTTAGTTCCTTATTCAAATAATAAAAAGGTGATTGGTTGTAAATGGGTATTTGAAATTTTGATGGTACTATTGTTAGATATAAGGCTCGCTTGGTTGCTAAAGGGTTTCATCAAACTCTAGATATTGAAACCTTTAGTCCTGTTATTAAACCTACTACTATATGAGTATTGTTGACTATTGCTCTCATATTAGACAACTTGATGTGAATAATGCTTTTTTTCATGATTTACTTGCTGAGAATGTTTTTATGGAACAGCCTACTGGTTTTATTCGCCAGGGTGGTGTACCTCTAGTTTGCAAACTTAAAAAGGCTTTATATGGTTTAAAACAAGCACCTCGTGCCTGGTATGAACGGTTGAGTTTAAAATTACATTCTCTGGGGTTTACTACATCAAAAGCTGATACTTCCTTACTCTTACGGTTGTCTGGTTCATCATGTTGTTATGTTCTGGTATATGTTGATGATATTATTATTATGGGGAATTCTACTGCTGAGATTGATTGTTTAATAACCATGCTGCATAATACTTTTGCCTTGATCTTGGTTGTCTCAATTATTTCTTATGCATTGAAATTTCGTATCCTAAAGCGGGAGGTATGTTTATTTCTTAGTCTAAATATATATTTGACTTGCTTATTCAGACTAAGATGAGTGAAGTTAATCCTATTTCCACACCAATGGTAAGTGGCTCTATTCCTTCTGCTCTGGTTGGAGACTTAATTCATGATACTTTTCTCTATCGAAGTACTGTGGGTGCTTTACAATATGCTACAGTTACTTATCCTGAAATTTCTTATGGTGTGAATAAAGCTTGTCAGTTTATGCATTCTCCTACTATCAAACATGGCAGTTAGTTAAACGGATTTTGAATAAGACTAGTTAGCCGCTCTTCAAGTCTAGCCCTTTGCCACTATGTCAATTGGAATCTTCTTCTTTTACCAGTTACCCGCTTTTGTCTTCTATTCGGCCAAGGAAGTTGGTCAATCTTTAGCCAAAAGGCGGGCCAGTCTAGGAGTCGATTCTAATCATGAATGTCGTAGAACTATTGCATTAGCGAGCCATTTGAAGTACTACCTCTGCCTTCCTTTTCAAGAACATACCTAGGTCTGGATAGGAAGAAAAAATTAACAACAGAGTACACTAAGACTGGAACCGCTAGAGGTATACCTAATTGCAAAAGAGGGAAAATCGGCCACATTAAAATTATCTTTTGATTAGGAAAGCGGCACGTACCAGGGGGTAGGGACTATTTATTAGAAACACAAGACTTATTTTTCTTTCTAGGTCATGCGAAGGGGCCCTACCAGCATCCTATCCTATTCTCTACTCCCGAAGAGCCTAGACCGGTCGGTAATGCCTTTGCTAAGAGTATTTTAGAGTCTTCTTTCCCTATTGTTCACCATAGAAGGACTCACTGGAATAGTCCCGGCAAATTCAGGGCTAGACATTGCTCGATTTTCTGCTCTGTCAGCAGCGTCGGATACAGCAACTAGAGAATGTTGTTGCTTCTCAAAGAACAGGATCTTTTTTTTCATTCTTGAGAACCATGCGTGGCGTGATAAGGAATCTTAGAATCTTAAAGGGGTTATTTATCCTGGTTTATTGCTTCGTGTTCCAACGCATTTATCAATATCTGGGTATGCTGATTTAGATTGGGCCTATGATCCAGATGATAGGAAGTCTATCTCAGGGTTTTGTGTTTACCTTGGAGATAATTTAATCACGTGTGGTTCAAAGAAACAGTCTATTATCTCTCGGTCAACTACCGAGGCTAAATACAGATGTCTTGCTTTACTTACTACTAAACTGGTATGGATTCGTTCTCTTTTAAATGATTTGGGAATTCCATGCTTTACTCTACATTTTGGTGTGATAATTTGAACTGTTCATCTTAGTGCTAATCCTGTATTACATGCTAAGACTAAACATGTTGAGTTAGATATATATTATGTTCGAGATCTTGTTCATAAAAAGCAGATTTGTGTTCGTCATCTTCCTATGGAACAAGTGGCTGATATTTTAACCAAACCGTTGTCGACATTTCCTTTCTTGAGGTTCAAAGATAAACTTTGTGTTGTTCCAGCCTCTGCCATCGGTTTGCGTGGGTGTTAAGACAACCCATTAAAGTGCCTGAAGCCCAAGAGTCTGAAGTTCATGGCCCGGCCTAGTCCATTATTCGAATCATTTCTTTTTCGTAGAGTTTCTTCTAGAAATATTTTCTGTTGTAATTGAGAGTTGATTTAGTGTGGGTGAGTCTATTTTTGCAAAGAGTTTTTCTTCCCACATTTTTCTATATATGATCGTACTTTCTACTCAATCAAATGAAGGAAAATAAAGGGTTTTCTCTTGCATCTGCTCTCTTTTTCTCTACCCGATTCTTTTGTTGTTCTTGCTATGAATATTTTGAGAATTTTCTGTTATGGATAAATTTGTGAGTTCATGATGAAATAACTTTCTTCTAAAAATTGTAGATGTTGATGGTAAAATCTAGTCAAGAGAATTTACCAAACTTTCACGTAACACCAACAATGAATTTATAATTTGGAGAAGAGGTTACTGCAAAATAGTAAAAAAAATCACTAATATTGTGCTTGTCATCCAAAACTAAGTTAGACTTCAGCACAAGGATTAACTCAAGTTTTTAATGGAAGAAGATGTACTTACCAGAACTATGATACGAATTGTCAAGGACTCAAGGTTATTATTTACATTTTCTTTAATAATTTAAATTTAGTTTTATTGTTTTCAAGTTTATCATTTCTAAAATATATTAAATAAGGGTATTTTTGTCATTTTACTAAAATCTATGATGTGGGATATTGGGAGATTATCTAAAGGCTACCATTAGATTGTACAAAACAATTCTGGATTTTGAATTTTGTGAATGATATGTTTCCTAAATGTGTTGACAAAGGAGATTCATCATCATCCTTTTTGCAATTTTTTATGTAGTGTTTCATGCTTGAGCATTTAGGTAAAAATTTCTCAACTTGCTTCTAGTGTGTTGAAACCTTGTAGTTCTCCTTATCTCATGGCCTTCAATCACAAGGTAACATTCTCTAACTCTTCTTGGATTTATGTTGAATAGATTTTGAGGGTTTTAAAATTTATTATTAGTGGTTCAAATAACCAACGGTTTCCTATTTCTCAAATTACTAGGTTTTCATATCAAGGAATTAAACCTAGGGTCTTTCTCATCCTTTTAAGATTAAGATTATAACCTACATTATCTCTTTGAAAATAGGACTCTCAAGGGCTAGAGCGGGGCACAATAGATGTTCAATAAATAGGCTTACTGAAATAGGCTCCACGTGAGGGGCACACTAACTTTGAAGCCCGAGGCAGGCAAATTGGGCCAAACGGCCCAATCTCTTTGCCCACTCTTCTAAGAAACTCCCTTGAACCTGTTTTTTGCCATTCTCGAGTTTGTTTGAAATGAGGTAACTCTCTTACTTTTAACATTGACTCTCTTTCTTGAGTTTCTACATAAGTCAAAAATTAACCCAAACAGTAAATTTGAATCGTCGCCTCCCCATTTTATCTATAACATTATAATGACAAAATTCAAGTGAAGCAATTACATTAGAGCAATGCTACACTTTGCAATTACTTCAAAATATATGCCTATGAATAAGAAAAACTACCAAAACGTTTGTCTTATTATATTCTAATGGTTACTTTTCTTATTTTGAGCCCTTCCAGAGTAGATCAACCATGTGTATTTGACAATTAGTGTCAAATTATACAAAGGTTCTAATTTTGAATGGGAAGATTTTTTTTAACAAAAAAGGTTAAAAATTACAAGTTTTGTATAGTTCTCAAATTTTAAAATATTTAATAGGTCACTAAATCTCAAATTTTCTCTTTAATAAATTTTTAAAGTTTAAAAAATGTTTGATATGTTCTTAAATCTTCAATTTTGTTTTTAATAATTCTTAAATTTTCAAATATTTCACAAAATTAAAACTTTAAAACTCCGGACAATTTTGGAATTTACAGGCCTACTAGATATATTTAAAAGTTTAACAATTAAGTAGACAGACCTCAAAGTTCATAACTAAACTATAAAATATGGGATATTTTAATATTCATATGGGTATATAATATAAAAATAAAAATTGAGTGTATTAAATCTGTGGAAAGGGGTTATGGGCCACTACTTGTAGAAGAAGGGCCCAAACTTCACGAGAATTACTCGTTGTTTGTAAAGGAAGGGAACGGCCCAATGTGGTGCGGTTCCAATTGAACTGATAATGACCATTCATTAAAAATAAAAATAAATTTTAATATCACCATTTTTCTCTAACTCTTCTTGGATTTATGTTGAATAGATTTTGAGGGTTTTAAAATTTATTATTAGTGGTTCAAATAACCAACGGTTTCCTATTTCTCAAATTACTAGGTTTTCATATCAAGGAATTAAACCTAGGGTCTTTCTCATCCTTTTAAGATTAAGATTATAACCTACATTATCTCTTTGAAAATAGGACTCTCAAGGGCTAGAGCGGGGCACAATAGATGTTCAATAAATAGGCTTACTGAAATAGGCTCCACGTGAGGGGCACACTAACTTTGAAGCCCGAGGCAGGCAAATTGGGCCAAACGGCCCAATCTCTTTGCCCACTCTTCTAAGAAACTCCCTTGAACCTGTTTTTTGCCATTCTCGAGTTTGTTTGAAATGAGGTAACTCTCTTACTTTTAACATTGACTCTCTTTCTTGAGTTTCTACATAAGTCAAAAATTAACCCAAACAGTAAATTTGAATCGTCGCCTCCCCATTTTATCTATAACATTATAATGACAAAATTCAAGTGAAGCAATTACATTAGAGCAATGCTACACTTTGCAATTACTTCAAAATATATGCCTATGAATAAGAAAAACTACCAAAACGTTTGTCTTATTATATTCTAATGGTTACTTTTCTTATTTTGAGCCCTTCCAGAGTAGATCAACCATGTGTATTTGACAATTAGTGTCAAATTATACAAAGGTTCTAATTTTGAATGGGAAGATTTTTTTTAACAAAAAAGGTTAAAAATTACAAGTTTTGTATAGTTCTCAAATTTTAAAATATTTAATAGGTCACTAAATCTCAAATTTTCTCTTTAATAAATTTTTAAAGTTTAAAAAATGTTTGATATGTTCTTAAATCTTCAATTTTGTTTTTAATAATTCTTAAATTTTCAAATATTTCACAAAATTAAAACTTTAAAACTCCGGACAATTTTGGAATTTACAGGCCTACTAGATATATTTAAAAGTTTAACAATTAAGTAGACAGACCTCAAAGTTCATAACTAAACTATAAAATATGGGATATTTTAATATTCATATGGGTATATAATATAAAAATAAAAATTGAGTGTATTAAATCTGTGGAAAGGGGTTATGGGCCACTACTTGTAGAAGAAGGGCCCAAACTTCACGAGAATTACTCGTTGTTTGTAAAGGAAGGGAACGGCCCAATGTGGTGCGGTTCCAATTGAACTGATAATGACCATTCATTAAAAATAAAAATAAATTTTAATATCACCATTTTTCTCTAACTCTTCTTGGATTTATGTTGAATAGATTTTGAGGGTTTTAAAATTTATTATTAGTGGTTCAAATAACCAACGGTTTCCTATTTCTCAAATTACTAGGTTTTCATATCAAGGAATTAAACCTAGGGTCTTTCTCATCCTTTTAAGATTAAGATTATAACCTACATTATCTCTTTGAAAATAGGACTCTCAAGGGCTAGAGCGGGGCACAATAGATGTTCAATAAATAGGCTTACTGAAATAGGCTCCACGTGAGGGGCACACTAACTTTGAAGCCCGAGGCAGGCAAATTGGGCCAAACGGCCCAATCTCTTTGCCCACTCTTCTAAGAAACTCCCTTGAACCTGTTTTTTGCCATTCTCGAGTTTGTTTGAAATGAGGTAACTCTCTTACTTTTAACATTGACTCTCTTTCTTGAGTTTCTACATAAGTCAAAAATTAACCCAAACAGTAAATTTGAATCGTCGCCTCCCCATTTTATCTATAACATTATAATGACAAAATTCAAGTGAAGCAATTACATTAGAGCAATGCTACACTTTGCAATTACTTCAAAATATATGCCTATGAATAAGAAAAACTACCAAAACGTTTGTCTTATTATATTCTAATGGTTACTTTTCTTATTTTGAGCCCTTCCAGAGTAGATCAACCATGTGTATTTGACAATTAGTGTCAAATTATACAAAGGTTCTAATTTTGAATGGGAAGATTTTTTTTAACAAAAAAGGTTAAAAATTACAAGTTTTGTATAGTTCTCAAATTTTAAAATATTTAATAGGTCACTAAATCTCAAATTTTCTCTTTAATAAATTTTTAAAGTTTAAAAAATGTTTGATATGTTCTTAAATCTTCAATTTTGTTTTTAATAATTCTTAAATTTTCAAATATTTCACAAAATTAAAACTTTAAAACTCCGGACAATTTTGGAATTTACAGGCCTACTAGATATATTTAAAAGTTTAACAATTAAGTAGACAGACCTCAAAGTTCATAACTAAACTATAAAATATGGGATATTTTAATATTCATATGGGTATATAATATAAAAATAAAAATTGAGTGTATTAAATCTGTGGAAAGGGGTTATGGGCCACTACTTGTAGAAGAAGGGCCCAAACTTCACGAGAATTACTCGTTGTTTGTAAAGGAAGGGAACGGCCCAATGTGGTGCGGTTCCAATTGAACTGATAATGACCATTCATTAAAAATAAAAATAAATTTTAATATCACCATTTTTTCAATAATATAAATATGGTTAAAATTGAATTTTCTTTTCCTATTTTTGTTCATACCCTTATTTAATTGTCCAAGTGTTCATACACTTGTAATTGTCCAATTTCGGTTTAAAAATTCTCAAAAATACCCTTATTTAATTGTGCAACGGTTTCATACACTTGTAAACTGTCAATTTTAGTTTATGAATTTTTAAAATATTAAAAATAGTCACTGCAGTTAGTTTAGAGTTAATTTTCTTCAAAAAAAAAATTAATGTACATGAGCATTCTCTTTATAAATGGTGAAAATATAAAAATTAACTGTGAATAACTAAATCCCTGCTCAGTGCTATAGTTTTTTGTTTTTAAAAGTTTGTACTTATTTTCTCGCAATTTTATTTTCATTATTTCACATTTCTTACGCAAACATTTGAATTCTTAGTCAATTTTCAAAAATTTAAAAGAAAAATTTTAAACTATGTCTTCTTTTAGTTTTTAAAAATTAGAATTGATTTTAAAGACAACAAACTCAAAAATTAAAATTAAAAATTAAATAATTTTTAAATGAGACCTAAATCTAAAGTTTATTGAAAGTATATGAGCATGGTTAAAAAAAATAATGATTTTTTTTAAAGCATATCATGCAATGAGATCTTGGATTTTTTTTTTCTTTTTTCATTATTATTATTTGAAATGATAATAGTAAGAAATGAGTGGGCTTTGTGGAGTGGAAAATTGAGATTAGGACATGTTCCCTTTTGTTTTTCAAAATTTATTTTAAAGGTGGCCATTGATTGCACATTGAAAATATATAGTAATGGACACGTGCGTCCACATGAGAAAGAAATGTTGACTTTGGCTGTTGACTGACCAGGGACTCACCCACACGTGGGAAATATCAGGGATTTGTTTTCTTGCCGGATCTTCATAGCCGGCCTGCTCGGCCCATTTGGGGCCCATAATCCTGCATTCCTGCACATCCACAGTATCAAATCCACCCCAATAAAGTTAGAATCTACTTGTGCTTCTAAATTTCTAATTATGATTTTGATAATTTTATGTTAATTCACATGTTCTTTCATTTGTCAGAAATTTGATATTTCATCTCTTGCAATTGTTGTATTAAATGGTAATAATAGTACCTACATGTTCTTAATTATATCATTTGAGGGGTTGTGTGGCCTAACAACGTTGAGTAACTATATATTCTCAATCTGTTTATACTTTTTCACATTTATTAGAGAATTTCATCTTCCCCTCTATCTTTACATTTCACGTTTATTGAGTAACTCTATCTTTCCCCCTCAATCTACTTTTCACTATTATCGAATAGTTTTGTCTTACAATCCTACACTCAAATACAAACTTACTAACTTCAAACTTATTAATCTCACTTAGTGGGCCAAACGTCTCCTAAATATTAAAATTGACATATTAGTTATAGTAGAAAGTGATATAACTTGGCACAATATAATACTTTAATGTGTAGTAACACAATTAACATGAACATATCTCAACTGACATAAAATATAGAAAAGTCAAGAGATTCAAATCTAGCTAGAAATTGGTTAATCTAAAAATCTATTATATACAGCTTCTATAACCATCTAAAACTTTTCTTTACTCACCACACATTGCACATATCGGGTTAATCAAATCTATATGTCACGTTATATATATATATATATATATATATATATATATATATATATATATATCATGATAATATTAAAGTAACAATTAATAATAGGTATTTACTATGATTAAAATTGGAAATATAATGGGAAACAAGAAAAGGAAAATGCCCATCTTTTGAATGATAGTATTTTGAAGGAAAATTATTATAAATAAAAAAAATAATAAACTATTTACAAATATAACAAAATCTTACTTTCTATCCTTGATAAATTATGATAAATCCAAATAGATGTCTATCTAGTAAAGTGAAAGATGTCTATCTTGATTTATTGCGATCTATTAAAAGGTAAAATTTTGCTATACTTATAATTATTTTCAACAGTTTTTTTAACAGTAAAAATATATGTTATCTTCCATAGACAACTAAAGAACCTTATGTAAGAGAACATTAAATTAACCAATCGATTTAAAAGTAATAGTGAAAATAATATTTCTCAAATCTCTTGAAAAAAATTGTCTTTTTTTTTTTTTTTTTTTTTTTAAAATTTAAATATCAGTTTAAGTTGTACTTCAAATTTTTTCATATATTTTCAATAATCTCATTGATTATTGGTAATTTTTTATTAAGAAAAAAAATCTTAATGTTGTTTTACAAATTGTCATAACATATTTGCATATTATCTTTTTTTTTTTTTTGAAAATTATTATTATTATTAAATTAATTTCAATAGAAATTAATTGTGAAATACTAAGTTAAAGTTCTATAGAAAGTAATAAAGATTAAACTCACGATTTATTAAAATGTTACATAGATTAAAATTAACAAGTGAGGGTACAAGAATCAAAATTACATCCGACCCAAAATACATAAACCAAAATAATATTCAAAATGGTTGGAAAATTTGGAATTACACATTTTTAATTACGAACACATATGTTAATAGAGAGAGACGAATATATGAGTATAGACTCACGTGAAGGTGTTAAATGGACTAAGACGGGCCGACATGGAGAATGCTATTATTGTTATTTATTATTATTTGACAATGGAGAATGCTATTATTGTTATTTATTATTATTTGACAATGGAGAATGCTATTATTTGTTCTCTCATCCCATCCACTAAATCATTTCATATCCCAATTTCAGAAGATGGGGGACAATAAAAATTTTCGAGTTTGTGAGCAATAAATTTCCTCAATTAATGTAAGATTTATTGATATTAACTTTAATGATTAAAATAGATTGTAAAAAAAATGTTGAGAAAATTGTGTTTCACAATATTATATCTAACCAATGTTTGGATGAAGTGAGGATTTGAATCTCAAATTTCTTAGTTAATAATATATACCAAAATCAATTGAATTACGTCTAAATTAATAATGATATATAATTAGACTAAATTATACAAATGCCCTTAAACTTTATATTTTGTGTCAAAAATACTTTTGAACTTTCAAAAGTTTCAAAATATCCTTGAACTTTAAAAAAGAGTTCAAAATTTCTCTTACCGTTAGTATTGGATGAAAATTGTTAGTGTTTTGTTTCAAAAATATCATTGAACTTTCAAAGTTTCAAAAATACCCTTAAACTTAAAGGAATGTTAAAAATATACATTTATTGTTAATATATGGACATAAATAGTTAATATCTCGATACATAACTATAAAGTTTCAAAAATTGCATTAGTACCCTTAAATAAAAGTTAAAAATGCTTTTACTATTAGTCTCACCTCATCATCTCTTCCATTATTTTCTCTCCCATACTTCAACCTATGACCTATCACTTATCTATTTTCTCTGTTTTTTTTTTTTTTCCTCCTCTCTTACTCTCCTTTTTGCAAATTATTTAACATTTTATTTATCTCATTAAAAGAAATTGTCCACTTCAATTAAGGTATATAGATTATAACAAAAAGAAAGACAATAATAGAAGTACCAATGGAACTTTAGGAGTTGTATATTTTGATAAAGATTATATGTTAGAAGTTAATTGTGTTAATAGCCAAATATGTTCTTTTTGTACTTGGCTTTTATAGTTTTCATAAGTTTATTGGGAGATTTTTATTTTTGAAGTTTTGTGGGATTTTATGCTTAACTTAAAGTTATGGTTTATATCTTATTGTGATAAAATCAGTGTAAGAATTGGACAAAACAGAGTATCTGTATGAAAAAAGAGAATATATATCTACATAATTTGTTTTAAACTTGGTTCTTTTTTAACTCAAGAAAACTTCAAACAAATTGATTACTATACTAACTATAGGAACATTTTTTTAATTTTATTATTATTAATAATATTATTTTTTTTTTCAAAATTAAGGGTATTAATGCAACTTTTAAAAATTCAAATTTATTTGAAACGAGTATTAATGCTTTGTTCGTATATTAATAGTAAGAATTTTGAAACCTTTTTAAAGTTTAAAGATATTTTTTAAATACAACACTAACCTTTTCCATTCAAAGGCCAATGACGAGGATATTTTTTTAAAAAAAATTTAAAATTCAAAAGTATTTTTGTATAATTTAGCCTATATAACTACTAGAGGATATTTAAGATCATATTATTTTTTATATCACCCTAATGCTGTGATTAATTGAGAGGTTACATCATTCAAACTATATATATATATTTAAGGTTTAAAGAATTCATAATGGATAATATAGATAGATAGCATTTGGAATAAGATGTGGAAGACAAAAGAAAATGATAAAGTGAAGGAATAAGACTTGTCCTACTCCCTCCCTTAACCTACCTTCTTTCTTTTTCAAAGCTTAAAAGCTGCAAAATAGTGGAACTTTAATTTGACCTTTGCTTCACCATCTTCCCCCATCATTTTCTCCATTTTATTTTCTTAACCTTTTCAAAGACATGCATTATGCTTTGCTGTCAAAACCCTAGTTAGCTAGGGTTTTTCAGGTGATCTTCCATGAGCCTTTTAAGTCATATATAGTCCCATTTTTGTTATCATTCAAGTTGTTGAATGCTATAAATAAAAATTGACTACACATAACATTACATTATATTATGGTGCTTTGATTATTGTATCCCAATCAAATGTTATTTTGTTTTTTTAGTGACTTGAATGCTTGATGTGGTACCTTTGTTAAAGTGACTTTAGTCAATCATTGGTGTTAAGGATAAGTCTCATATCCGCTTGAATAGAAAAAACGACAACATACCTTATTGATTGGAGTTTTTAAAATCATACAAGCACTACAACAAAATTGGACTTTAATGTTAGTCAAAAACTCAAATTATATGGGTACGATGTCGGTCGGATGACTGACATTGAAGAACATGTTATTAGAGATGTTCAATATCAGTCACCTTTAATGTTGGTTCTCGACTGACATTATAGATTACTTTAACATCGGTTCTCGACTGACATCATAGATGACTAACATTGAACATCTTTAATAACACGTTCATCGATGTCAGTTGCCTGACCGACATTGTTCGACATTAAAGCTATGGGCTGCTTTTCGCCATTAATTGTTCCATATGAAAGGTTATCCATCCCACTTTGAAAATGCACATTTTTTAACACTTATAAAATGTCGAATTAATTTTTAATGTCGGTTTGAGAATTAAAAATTGTCATCGAATGTCTTGTTTTGTGTTAGAAAATGCCTGTCATCGCAACTTATTAAAAATATATATATAAAAAAATTGTTTGCAATAGTGCATGCCTGCGTGTTAAACCAACAATTTTTCTCTTTTACCTATAAATGCATAAACCCAACCTAAAATGTACCAATATACAACAATATAATACAGTAGCATAAAATTAGAAACAAATATATACCTAAAACTACAATTAAAACTTCATATATCCAACACACTTCCGTAAAACTACAATAAAAACTTCATATATCTAACACTTCTATATCATATATGGAACCACCCTCCTCTGCAAGAATTACAATCAGAAATAATACCAAGCACTTCTATAATATATAGACAATCATTCATCTTTTCACAAACCACACTTAGTACTTCCATTCTATTTAGAAAATAGAAAATCTTACCAAATGCCCATAAACCATAGACAAAACTTTCCAATAAAACTTTTCTATTTTACCTTAAAACTTGTTAGTTTCTCCTTGCTAAACACTATCTAATAACAAAGAACTTCTATAAAACTACAATCAACTATATTAGTCAACACTTTTATATCATACATATGAGACCACCCACTCCTCCAAAAGTTGCAATAAGAAATAATACCAAACACTTCTATAATATATAGACAATCATTCCTCCTTCCACAGACCACACTTAGAACTTTCATTCAATTAAGACAATAGAAAATTTTAAATACTTGCACCAAATATCCATAAACCATAAACAAAACTTTTCTATTCTACCTAAAACTTGTCAAATTCTCCTTGCTGAACACTAGGCAATAACAAAGAACTTCAATAGAACTACAATCAAAGTATATCAGTCAACACTTCTATATCATACATATGGGACCGCCCGCCCCTCCAAAAGCTACAATCATAAATAATAACAAGCACTTCTAGTATATATAGACAATCATTCGTGCTTCCACAGAACACATCTAGTACTTCCATTCTATTAAGACAATAGAAAATCTTAAATACTTGCACCAAATGCCTATAAACCATAAATAAATTTTCCAACAAAACTTTTTTATTCTACTTAAAACTTATTAATTTCTCCTTGCTAAACACTATTCAATAACAAAGAACTTCAATAAAACTACAAGCAAGTATATCAATTAACACTTTTATATCATACATATGGGACCGCCTACCCCTCCAAAAATTACAATCATAAATAATACCAAGCGCTTCTATAATATATAGACAACATTTGTTCTTCCACAAATCACACTTAGTACTTCCATTCTATTAAAACAATAGAAAATCTTAAATACTTGTACCAAATGCCCCTAAACCATAAACAAAACTTTCCTGCAAAACTTTTCTATTCTACTTAAAACTTGCTATCAAGATCACAAAAAATATCATAAGTTAAGCCTTAAGCCTTACACCAATTGTCCAACAAAACTTGCCCACTCTGTTCAAACCTCATCTATCTCTTCTTGGTTATATGCCCTTTTTATATTGAACTACAAAAAAAAAAAAAAAAAAAAAATCAATACAGCATAAGTTTAGA
>QLSR01000382.1:304850-413901 GCA_031780015.1 Citrullus colocynthis
AAAAAAAAAAAAAAAAAAAAAAGATCAATACAGCATAAGTTTAGATCATTTATTAAATTGTGCCATATCATAAATAAATAATTTACGTACAAGACTATTATTGATGGGAGTACTAGAATTATGCATTGTTTCACACACATACTTTTAAGCATAGTGCCCCACACCCTACAGAACCCAATTGACGGGGGTACTACATGTAAAGAAATTGAAGAAAAATTACTCATATATTACAATGAAAAGAATTCAATAAAGTATCAATGCAATTTGTTTTTTACGGATTTCCAAAGTGGATTAGAGTGATAGTGTTGAAGATCATATTTAGCTTGCCAAATTTTCAATCCTCTAAATAGGTTGAAACATTAGAATAACATAAACTTTGAATTAATACACATGCACATTTATAACTCCATTAAAGTAACATAAACTTTGAAAGTTCAATACACTTACGCATTTATAACTCTATAAAAGTCTTCTTCAACCGGTGATATTTTTATTTGATTAATTATGACAAAATTGTTGGTTATCTCATGGTCACATTCATCCCAAAGATACCTAAATAAAGCAAAAATTATTATTAAAACACAAACTTGACACATATGAATCAAGATGAGTAATAGATGTTAAATACTTATGTAATGTATGTTAATATACACATGTAACCAATCTCAACCATCTCATGATGATGCATTAGGTCGCCACAATGTAAATAGACTAATTTCTCCTTTCCAAATAAGTGCTCATTCAATTTTATGAGAATCATGTCTTTCTCCTTCATGTAATTCATGGCATGTTTATTTAGGAGCTTGATGGTGTCGTTGACATCCGTATATTTAGAGCAATATATAATACTCCTACTTGTTATATCATCCTACCACAACCAAAATTATAATGCTAAAGTGCAAAAAATAATAAATAACGAAGCTCATAAAGCTAAAAGAGAGATACTTTTTCCTTCTTAGTCACAATCATAAGTTTGCAGGGCTATGTTACGAAGTTACCTATTGCTTGATCTAAAGTCTCTATTTTTCCCTTGATAGGAATTGGTATGGTCACATCTTCTCCCATAGCAATTGGACATGCAACATCATCATCGAATACTATGGCTACTGCAACAACGTTATCCACAAATCCTATAGCCAACAAATTTAAAAAAATAAGTGTGATGAACAATTAAGCATTATGGTTGAAATTCTAAAGTCATAACATATACAATTACCTCCAAACTTTTTTCAAGCGTCTTGACAACATCCTCATGACCTTTTTCAAACACATCTAGTGAGATACTTCCAAAGATGATATGGGTTAGTAAGACTGTCTACTACGAGCGTTGCATTTTGCTTTCAGATCACTTCCTACATTCTCTTCTTTGGATGTTCCTTGAGTTTCTTGGTTCATTTTCGACTTTCCTTTCACTCTCTTGAAATATTGGGATTTTGAAACAAAATCACCTACTCCTCTTACATGTCCTCTATGTTCTGCAGTACCCAATGCTTCAGTCAAAATATCTTGACCTTGACGTGTTGCAGCTAACTCATACTGTCAAAACAAATTACAAGTTTTTTACAATATTTAAGTCATGATAAATTTTGCACAATATTAACTTACAATTCGATTAGAACATTCTCTAGTGATGTCATCAAAATATTCACGATTTTTTTCCTTTTCGTGCTTCCTTCCATTAAGCCGAATGATAGGAAGGATCATCCAATAAGTCCTATATGAACATACATATTTAATTAGCATACACATATTAGAATAAGTCATTTAATTTAATTAGCATAACTTACTAATTCATTGGCAAGATTCACATGTCCCTTACGAGAAATGTGATGGTTATATACGCATTTCAACCTTCATTCTCTCTGAACACGGCTAAATTTTTGTACAACATATTAGTTGGAGTTACCTACCAAAAACAATGTTAACATTTGAGTAGAATTAGATACCTCCCACTTTTGACATAGCTTACTATTAACAAATGACGCCCATTATTCTTGATCTATATGAGAATACTTTTGAGGAGGAGTCTGCAAGAGTGATGGCTCATCTTTAAACGGAAGTATATATTTATGAGTTAATGTGGTTTTAAAAGTCCGGAATTTTCTTGATACAAACATAAGGATAACATGTGAGTAAAACATCATTTGCAGAGTAAAAGATTGTAAAAAATAAACTAATAAACAACAAAAGCACATGAAGTTAAAATTATAAAATCCATACCGATATGCAATACAAAATTTTTTTTTATCTTTGAGCTCTTGTGGAACTTTTTTCTGAGAATCATAAGTCAATAGAATTTGTTGTTGAACAAAAACTCCAATGTAACTCTGCATTTTCTTTGCATTGAGTCCAATGGGTTGGCCATGTTGGTTATAATTAATGGCAACCGTTGCCCTAAATTTCTTATCGGTGCCAACTTATACATGGTAGTTGGACCTCGTGGAATGAACCTTCTTTCGCTTTGTCAAGGGATCGTGTTTCTCTCATCTTCACTGCTACTGCTTGAATCTCTCCATGATAGAATCTATAAAAAAATGAAGGATAAACATAGCACTTATAATCATAAAACATATAATGTGTATTACACTAAATGACATACCATATTTTAATACACTATTTATCCACCATCTACTCTCACAATGATTTCTAACATATGTGGATGTTGTATCATCAATCTCATTATATGTATCAACATTTTTCATTTTTTGCATGACTCTGTAATCACAATCTGAAATCATATCTCCTACTCCATCTTCACGAAAATCATCTTCAATTGTTCTTTGTGGAAATATTAAGACCACAGACCAACCAGGATTTGCAGGAATTTTTTTTTATAGAAAACATACTTTGCTTGAGTTGCTAAAATAAATGAGTCTGGTTTATGTCCAATATGATTAAGATCCACAATAGTAAATCCAAACTCGTATTTATACTCCATTTCTATTCTCTACCGAATCACATTTGAATAAAATGAAGGACAAACTATGATAATGAAGCTTCATATTTCTTGTATTACGCCATAAAAGGTCATACCTGACATCACAAGGTGTTTGTCTTTAGCACTAATGACTTGCATTGTAGTAGTTGTTATACCAACACCACTGTTTTGAACCCTTCTCATATCATCATGTTTTTTTGTGTGATAGTGATAATCATTAACGGCATAACCACAATATGTGGCCACATCTGGACAAGGTTCATGAGCTATCCATTTTAAAGAAGATGATATGTTGTTCTTAGGAACTTCAAGAGCCAATGAAACCTAAGAATAAATAACAAAACAGATCAATTGTTAATATTTAGTTATATCTTAAAGAAATATTGCTCTAAAGAGATGGTTCTAGAGATTACTCGTACACAAAACCATCGACTGAAAGTGCGATTATGCTTATCTTGAAGCCACTTTTTATTCTTAGTTTTACTCGGATTGAGCTTAGGCAAATTATCTATATGTTGCCTATTATAAATGAAAAAGTTAGTAGATCATTAGTTAATCAACTAACCTACAATGAGAATAAGATAGAGATTTGCTTACTCGACGTGTGGAAGCACATCATTAATGTTTTAAATGACATAAAGATGAGCTTGATCCAACGGGTTCTTACAAGGTATGATCCAAGTAGCAACAGACAATGCTCTATCTATGTGAAAAGCGCTTGAAAAGTACTTTTTATTCTCTTAAATTAAGAAAGTTTCTATTAGATTTCACTTGTTTGCTAGTGATTTGAGGTAGCCAAAATCAAGTGAAAAAGAGAAGAAAATCACAAAAACCCTAAAAATAGGGCAACGCTGCGACGCCAACGTCGGTTGCCTCAACACTTTTTCCCGAGAGTTGCTATACAAGAAGCGCATCAATGATGGTGCGGCATTGCGACATGGCGCTGAGGGTAGGAATTGATGATGCACAGCGTTGCGACACCATCTCATAGCGACACATAGCAACATGGTGCCAGTTTTCCTAATTTGAAAAATCTACAATTTTGGAAAGAAATCTAAGCGGCCAAGTTTATAAAATTGAAGGGTTTCCAGCAACCCTAGGCAGAGAGAAGAACACAATAGAGAGCCTCAAAGAGTAAGTTAGCTGTAAGGAATAGAGGAAAGAGTTTGGGAGAGAGATTTGTGTCGTTTGAGTTCTTGATGTGAAGATCAAAGAAGTCTTGGCGGCAATCAAAAGTTTCTTTACAGTAGAGTTTTCCTTTCTTTACACTCTTTTTATGCTTAAAGATTGTCTCAAACATGTCTTCTAAAGCTATAAGTAGCTACTCTTCAATTTTAGGGTATTGAAGAATTGTTTATGAATTTATGCTAATGTTGTAGACTTTTCATGGATTGTTGTAACGAATATGTTTTTCATTGTTATTGTGCTTAATTCTTGTTGATTGGTCATCCGTGCAGGTTAGGTTAGATGTATGATTTAAGGAATTGTATATCTAATTGGATCTATAATAATGAAGCACTTTTTGAGTGCTTTTCAGAGTGTGCAAGGGAGATTTGAAGCTAGCGACGGATAATTGAAGCCAACAATTGTCTGCATAAGGTGCTTCTCAATCGATGGCTAAGAGACAGAATGACAAAGAGACAACGTACAAAGACGGCTAGAGGGACAGAGACGAAGAGACAGAGATGGAGAGATGGGCAGGGAGGTGCTTAATTACAACCAGATCTGAGAAACGGAGAGGGGAAGGACGATCGAGCTTGGTTGCACATGATTTGAAACAGATTGAAATCGTGAAATCGATTCCAAATTTGTGGTTTTCAACCCCATCTCCTGCACAGTCTATCAGACTAGTTGGGATTTAGATGTTCGACATTATGTTGTCGGGAGATACTTGAACTAAGTGATGCATCATTTGCTATCTTTTGATGCTTAATAATACGACATCGGGAAATTTATACTATCTCCCGACGGATCCTATACGGCGTTGAAAGTTAGTACAAACTCTCGACGCCTATGTTACAATATCAGGGGATATTTCTCCTGACTATTCAACTTCACAAGAATCCCTTTTTCTTGTAGTGAGATAATTTTATTGTATCATGTTGTAAAAGTTTGTATAAGTTTGTAAAAGTTGTGGGTTCCCAATAATGAGGATGACATCTTAAATTTTACTCACTATAAATATGTGGTAAAATCTTGACATAGTAGTTATGGCATATAATAAGAAAAAGAAAAAAGATCTCCAAACGAATCTTAATGGAGAATTAGGATCATTTATGAGCCTATTATATCCGCCAAGTAAACCCGTGCTAGAGATGCAAGTAAACAAATTTCTATTAGGGATTTTAAATACTTTACATGAATTAAAACTCTAGGACTTGTTTGAAATGAGACTTTTCAAGTATTTTTTTTTTAAAAAAATAGGGTAATTGTTTTAAGTACAAAATTGCTATAAAGATTTTCAAGTATAACAAAATATCACTATCTATTAGTGATAGATATTAATAGACATCTATTAGTGCCTATCACTAATAGACATGACATTTTGTTATACATTGTAAACAAGTTGACTCATTTTACTATATTTGAAAATAGTCTTAAAAATATATATTTTAAAATATTTTTCCAAACATACCCTTAATTAAGTGTCTCAATTTCTTTATTTACATGCACGTACATGCACATTCACACATAGCCAACGCACACACGTGTGCACCACATAGCACACATTCACACACACACAACATTTGTGCCCACACAAAATCCTTTATTGATTTTTTTTTTAAAGAAAAACTTGGGTGCAGTTTGGGCTCCACCCATCTCTTGTGTGCAACAAACCAACCCAAACAACACTCAATAAAAGACTATCATATGTCAAATTTGTTTAATTTTATTTTTTCTATGTAAAGGTAAGGGGAGCATGAAATTAGTTGTAATCTAAGCTGCACCTTTTAAAAAAAGTTTTCTTTAACATGAAAAAGTTTATGTATGCTTAAAAAATTGTATAGAGAATATTATTTTTGTCTCTTTACTATATTTGTTCCATTTTAGTCTAATACTTTCAGATGTCTAATTTAGTTCTTGTACTTTCAATAAATCTTAAATTTAGTACTTATTATTAGTTTACTATTAATTTATTTTAAAACTTATTATTATTATTTACAATATGTAGAGTGAGAAAATCGAATCTCGGACTTCGAAGTTGATAGTACAAACTCGTCAATTGAACTATGTTTGTATTGACTTATTATTATCTATTAACTTTTGGACTATAAATTTTGTAACATATTCACTTAGTTTATTATTATTATTATTTAAGCAATTTTTCTAAAAATTAACTTCGTAGTGTATGTCATGTAGGTTACTGCTGTACGAAGCCCATAATCTACCACGATCCAAGTTAACATAGCCCGTCAGATAATAGATATTGGGCTTGAATTTGCACCTTGGTCCATGAACTAAAAATGGATCAGATATGTTAGCTAATGGGCCGAGGTTCTCATTTTCATTTGGGCCAAAATAAATGGGCCGAAACCATCCAAGGCCCAAAATCTTTCAAAAATATCTCTTTCCCGAAACGTAAAACCTCAATCGCCTTCCTAAAGAAAAAACCTCATCTTCTTCGTCTTAGTTTTTTGCGCTATCTTCTTCGTCTCATTCTGTAATGCTAATGGCTACCAATCTCTCCTTTTCCCCTCAATCCCTAATTCAACTTCAAAAGCCTTCGCTCTTACCGCGCGTTCAATTCCGTCACTTCCTTCAGGTCAACTCAGTGAGTCGGATTTCGACTGCTCGTCTTCATTCCGGCTCTCAATCGAGGGTTTTGGTTCGAGCCGCTTTGGATAGCGATTACTCGTCGAAGAGGAGCAATAGCAATGAACAGAGAGAGACGATTATGTTGCCTGGTTGTGATTATAACCATTGGCTTATTGTCATGGAGTTCCCTAAAGATCCTGCTCCAACCAGGGAACAGATGATTGATACCTACCTCAACACTCTTGCTACTGTATTGGGAAGGTTTTTTTCTCTCTATCTCTCAATCTCTCTCTATCTGTATATTCTTGTTTTCATTTCGAATGTTTGTTTGAGAGTTCCATTTGAGTAAAGGATTTAAGAATATCTGCACTTATGTGGTGTTTGGAAATTGATATGTAGATATGAAAGCGTCTTGAGTTGTGGTAAGTAGGCATTAGGTAACCGGTGGGAGTTTTGCGAGGCCTGGAGTTTCATTTCTGAAGTGAATTAAGAACAAGAGGTTTTTGTGCTATATGTTTCTTTGTTCTCTGGGCTGTTCTTTGCTTCTTTTACTTTTGGAGCAGCTCCTATGATAAGAGAAATTTTTATTATTATTTTTTTTAATTTTAATAATTCAAAATATTCACCTTTGAAATGATAATGAATAACTTACTCACATAAATATATGTGAGAGAAATTACCGAATGTATTTTGAACCTACACTCAACATTATCCAAGGTATCACAAAATTAAATGTTGAGTGACCTTTAGACACTCTAGGGAAGTTTGGGGTGTGAGTTATAAGTAGTTTGTGGGTTATAATAGTACATGTCTGGGGTGCATACTATTTTAGTATGGGTAGGAAAAACATGGTAACAAAGAGAGAGAGAAATGATAGGTGGAAAACAGTAAATATTGTAGTAAAGAGAATTTTGAAATAGTTTTTACTATACTTAATTGAACATTGTAAATAATTGTAAACACCACTATATATTTGGAGTGGGATATGATAGCTCACTCCGCCAACTTCAAGTTGGGGGCCCAAACACCTCCTTTAGCTTAAATTACAAATTTAGTTTTATGTGTATTTAGTCTTGAACTTCATGCTTACAAATTTAGTCTTTTAGATTTTGAATTTTTAAAATTAATAGAACTATTAGTCGCAAAATTGAAAGTTTAGAGTTCCATTAGACACAATTTACAAATCTATATCTAATCTCTTTTTTCTTTTTCTTTTTTGTCAAAAACATATCCAATACCTCAAAGTTTAACCTAAGATTGTAGATATAATTCAAAAGTTCGTGGACAAGCTAATTATTAGTGCCAAATTAATCTGAAAAACTTAGAGATGTGAACATTCTGCATTTTAATAAATCGTTGGTCAAGGATATTTTCATCTCTTATGAGAAAATTTGCCTGGAAGCAGCATGGAAGAAGCCAAGAAAAACATGTATGCTTTCAGCACCACCACCTACACAGGATTCCAATGCACCGTGTCCGAAGAAACATCTGAGAAATTTAAGGGTAAGTGTCTGTTTATGAATTTTTCTTGGAAGTCCTGTTCTGACAGGTGAGCTGAGAGATGCTAATAGAACCTTTCCATTGCAGGATTACCCGGAGTTCTATGGGTGTTGCCAGATTCTTATATAGATGTCAAGAACAAAGATTATGGAGGTTGGGTTATACTCTCTTTATCTTATTAGTTATTATTACCCCGTTTCTTGAAGATGGTATTTTCTGTTTGCAAACACCACAGTAGGATTAGGGGACTCTTTTCACTAGTTTTGTCCAGATTATCTTAGTTTCTTGTTGTTAACTTTTAGGTGACAAGTATATAAATGGGGAGATAATTCCATCCAAGTATCCTGTTTATGAACCGAAGAAACGAAGAGAAACAAAATATGAAAGTAGGAGATATGAAAGGAAAAGGGATGGCCCTCCTCCTGAACAACGAAGGCCAAGACCACAAGCAACTCGAACAGAATCAAATTCAGGATAAGGTAGGGCAGTGATTTTCCTAATATTATTTGCAGTGCTTGCATTGGAAAATAGAATGTTTTTGTTCACTTCCCTTTGCAATGCATTAGTTTATGACTTAAGATCGTGCTTTGAACTAGAACTACTTAGGAAGATAGATGGAGGTACTCCAGGGACTTTCATATACTGTTCTTGGAATTTTGTACATGCTATGCTGTAGTTCATGTTCATTCTGAAAAGGAATCTTGTACCGTGACGTGACCTTGTAGCTCAGATATAATTGGAGAATATATATGGCTTAGAACAGTTCTTTCTTTAACTACACATTCATCACAGAAGAATTTAGAGCAGTTGTTATCAAGCTTTTGAATAGTGAGGACTTTTCTTTTGTTAGAGATAGAGATTCTCATTGAGGATATTCTTATCGTTGAAAACGCTGTTAATATTGTTCGGTTTTGTCATATCCCTCAAGAGGAGAACAAATTTGCTTATGACATCGCAACGTTGGCCTCTCACAAGGATGCTCTTTGATCTAGAAAGATGGTTTTACATATAGTGTTATTCTCTTCCTTGATTAGGGCTCTTAGGTGTGGTTGGTTGGGGTGGCTGTGTTGTTAGTTATGTTTATCTAAAAAATAAAAAAATAAAAAAAAAGGTAGTTTTGGTTGGTTAGTTGGCTCTTAAACCATGACTCTTTTTCCTAGAATGTCAAACCAAAGCATAATACTTTGGAATTGATATTCTGCAGTTCCAAGTCTAGATTTTGGGTTAAACAAATTTCATACTTTTTATGCATTATAATGTCAGTTTGTGCGAGTAAACAAACAGAGGAGTTTCCATTCCCAACAAATCTTAGTTCTCTCCAAATTTATTTCTCTTAAGTACATAGTGATGGATGTTTGAGTTAACTTTGATGATATTATGTTGAAGTTTTCGTCGATATTTTTCACATTTTCATGGATTTGACATTGACACGAGGGGTGAATTGACACTTCTATTGTATTGTAAAATAATTTATGAAATATGAAAAAATAAACAATTTGTTACTAATGTGAATATAATATAAATATTAAACATTTTTACTTGTTAAAAGAATGTAAAATATTTACTTAATAGTTCTTTTTTCTGTTTTTATAATTCTTTTAGGAGTATCATTGACATTTGACATCAACATTTTATATATATTGTCATCGACATTTTCATAAAATTGAGTCTTTGACAATTTTAATCATTGGGTACATCACATATTTAATTATTTGGAAGTTAGAATATGAAGCTTTGGACAATGACTTGATAAGGAATTTATTTCTTGTAAGGGGCTAAAGTTGCGAAATGAAAAGTTTAGATTGGATTCATAAGTTGTAAATTGTAATATCAATTATCATTGTAAGCATTGCACAATTAACGTAGGGGGGAATTAAATCATCAACCTTTAGATAGTTTTTTAGTATTTTATCTATTGAGTGTTTGGATTGGTAAATATTTGAGTCAATAGTTGACTTTATAGTGTATATATATAGATATGTGTGGAAGGAATTGAACCTCTAAACTTGAGTTTGATATAAATATTGTAAATGTCTATATATTGATGGATCTGATTTACACTTCTGAAATGCTTAGAAGATTTAACTGTGAATGTGACATAACAAATCTCTCTATCCAACATCGCAAAAAATAGAACTTCAAAAATATGTAAATATGGCAACAACTAAATTAAATTTAGTTGACTAAACATAACGCTGTTGGAGAAGAAATTTTGACCAATTGAAAAATACGGTAGCAAGCTTACCAGAGTCAACGGTGATTAAGCATAGGCTGTGATCGATAAAGCGGGCCAAATGCTGGTTCAGGCTTTAAATTGGGGTCCAATAATTAAAGCTATTTGGGTAAAAAATTCGACCCATTTGAAGCCCGCGGTGGAAAACTTAGGCTAAAAAAAAAGGGGTCCAAATCCAACTTTAGCCCAAGCCTCAAAAGTTATTGGGCCCAAGTCCAGTGGCCCAAAAGCAAATGGGTCTAAGCCCAATGGCCCAGAGGCAAATGGGCCAAAACCCATGAAAATTCCCTATATATAGAGGGCCTCCCTCTTCATTTGGGTGGGTTGGAAGATCGACGAAAAGGTGCTGAAGTTTTGGAAACCCAAGTTCTGAAGAATTGAAGATTGAAGTTCAAGACCTGAAGACCGAAGCTCCTAAACTCACAAGTTCTGAAGATTGAAGCCCCAAAATTCCAAAGAACTAAAAATCGAGGTTCTAAAGCATTGAAGTTCTAAAGACCTGAAGAATTGAAGACTTTGAAAGCGAAGACTTACAGAAGACTTCAAGAGTTAAGTTTGCTTGTATTTATTTCTTTTGAGAGGAAGAATCAAGAGATCAAACATTAGAGATTGTACCCACAAATACTGAAGTTAATACAAATACGAAATTCCAATTCCACGAATTAAATTTCTTCGGAAATCTTGTCGAACAAATTGGCACGCCCAGTGGGACCCTCTCTACCTTTCATCTCTTTCTCTCGCACAAGACATATCTTAGATGGCATGCATCCAAAGACAATGCTCCTAACGCTTCCAGAAGACCGATTGCCAGCAGCCGCTCCAAGGAAATATAATTGGAAGAGCAACCTACCTTTGAGATCGCAAGAAATATATGGGAGCGGATCTCAAGGGACCCGAAAGCTGGGGTCGTCATCAAAGAGAATCTTACACTTGACAAGCATACCTCAACTTCTGAACGATCAAGCGAGGAAGCATCCCAATCAAATGTAATGTCAGTCATGATGGCTGACGTGGGAACAAGTGAGGAGAGAATGGCTGAGCTTGAAAAGAAAGTTAGCATGCTACTGAAGGCAGTTGAAGAAAGGGATTATGAGATTGCGTCCTTCGAGAATCATATTGAAAGTCGTGACGCGGCTAAATCAAGTCATACACCCGCAGTCAAGAACAATGACAAAGGGAAGAAGGTTTTGCAAGACAGTTAGCCCCAAGATTCAACTTCAATTGCTTCGCTATCTGTTCAGCAGTTGCAGGAAATGGTTGCAAACTCCATCAAGGCTCAATATGGAGGTCTTAGTCAGACTTTCCTTTTGTATTCCAAGCTGTATACGAAGATAATTGACAACCTAAGGATGCCAAATGGGTACCAGCCACCAAAATTCCAGCAATTCGATGGAAAGGGTAACCCAAAGCAACATGTTGCTTACTTCATTGAAACATGTGAAAATGCTGGAACCAGAGGAGACCTGCTAGTTAAACAGTTCATTCTAACTCTGAAGGGAAATGCCTTCGACTGGTACACTAACCTGGAGTCTGAAACTATCGATAGCTGGGAGCAACTTGAGAGAGAATTCCTCAATCGTTTCTACAGTATTAGGCGTATCGTCAGTATGATAGAGATTACTACCACCAAGCAGCGAAAAGGCGAGCCAGTCATCAACTACATTAATGGTTGGAGAGCACTAAGTCTTGATTGCAAGGATAGATTGACAACTATTAGCTGTCGAAATGTGCACTCAAGGAATGCACTGGGGACTTCTGTACATCCTCAAGGGATAAAACCCCGCACCTTCGAGGAATTAGCTACTCGAGCTTATGATATGGAGTTGAGTATTGCTAATAGAGGAAGTAACAATTTATTAGTCCCAGAGGTAAAGAAAGAAAGGAAAGAAGTGAAGAGCACCCAGAAGGTATCGAAGGATGCAACTAAAGAAGCTATGGTCGTAAATACGGCCCCTTTAAAGTTTACTTCTAAAGAGAAGAAGATCGAGAAACGCCAAGATGTGGGCGAGAAGCAACGACCAACATTGAAAGAGAGATAAAAAAAAGTTTACCCTTTTCCAGACTCTGATCTTCCTGACATGCTGGAGCAGTTGCTGGAAAAACGACTAATTGAGCTCCTCGAATGTAAGCAACCGGCAAAAATGGAGAGAGTAAACGATCCCAATTATTGCAAATATCATCGAGTTGTTAGCCATCTGGTGGAAAAATGCTTTGTATTGAAAGAGTTAATTTTGAAATTGGCTTAAGAAAGAAAAATCAAGTTGGACCTAGAGGATTTGGCGTAGACAAATCACACTACAGTAACGATTCATCTGGACGTCCTCGTGTTTGAGACAGGAAGTTTAATCTAGTTTGGATCTTTGGAGCCGGTCATTATATATCTGGCATCAAAGGCCACAAGGAAGACCGACTTCCAGAAAATTAACTTACAGGAGAAAGAAGAACAAGTGGAAGATATAAATGGAGGATGGACGTTGGTAACTCGTCGACAGAGGCATAAACAAACGTTTATGTAGAAAGAGTCACGTTCATACCGAAACTATAAAAGAAAAAGTAAGACTCAAAAAATAAAAACAAGGTTAAGTATGAAAAGACCTCAACCAATCATTAAAGAAAGCGAGGAGCTTCCTTGACCTCGGCAACTGATAACTTTGAAAGACTTCTTTCCAAAGAGTTTTTGAACTAAAGTTGTTGCATGTCACATCGTTAGTACGACCGAAGAAGATGACGCTCCTTCAAATGCGGTAGAGGCAACGCCCCAACTGGAAGAATTACCTTCTTTTAGCATAAACGATTTGTTGTCACTCCCACAGGAGACCAAGGATGCACTTGTCGAAATATTAAAAAGTGACAATCATCCAACTTCTTCTGCTTCTCAAGCAAACACATGTGCTTCATGTTGCATAGCGATATCATTCATTGACGAAGATTTGTTACTCGGATCAAAACTTCATAATAGACCGTTATTTGTAGCTAGATACGTTCGAGAGCAAAAACTTAGTCGGATCCTCATTGATGATGGTTCAGCTGTCAACATAATGCCAAAATCGACAATGAACCAGCTAGGCATTTCGATGAATGAATTATCCGCTAGTAAACTGGTGATTCAAAACTTTAATCAAGGAGGACAGCGGGCGATAGGCATGATTCGCCTAGAGCTCATCATAGGGGATTTAAAAGCAAACACCCTATTTCATTGTGACCAATTCAAGAACTACTTACAGGCTATTGTTAGGACGTCCGTGGATTCATGAAAACGGAGTTGTAACGTTCACGCTCCATCAGTGTTTTAAGTTTTATCAACAGGGCATTAGGAAAGTTGATGTCGATACCAAGCCATTCTCAGAGGCTAAATCTCACTTCGCTAATGCAAAGTTCTACATGAAAAGTGATAATATCAGCGAAGTCATATGAAATGAAGTTCCAGTGGCCAAAGGCTCCTATAAGCCCGAGCAACGAATGGTTACGACAAAGAAGTTGAGTGAAGTGGATGCTTTCAACAGTCGGGGAAATGATGAATCAATGACCCAAGTCAAGCTTAAGGTGCCAAAGAATGAAGGGATGATAAGCACACAAGGAAAGAACTCAAAATCTCCTGTCTTACGCTATGTCCCTCTATCTCGACGTAAGAAAGGAGAATCACCATTTACAAAATGCTCCAAAAATCTAATGATTGGAGATGTCGAAATTTTGAAAGAGAGTTTCACTACACCGGTTACAAAGATGGATAAGAGTGACATTAAAAAAAAACTGAGAAAGAGGAAGTGAGAGCAATCCTACCAGAAAAACGAACAAAAGACAGTTTCGATCCAAAAGCATATAAGCTACTGGCAAAGGTAGGTTATGACTTCACGGCTCATGCTAAGTTTAAAAGTCTAAAGATATTTGATGAAAAACCGAAACTTTCCCCTATTCAAAAGAAGATTCAGAGAGAAAGATATACTATCCCTTATTCAAGGGCCAGACTTGGATATAAGCTCCCAGAGCCGATTCGTATAACTAGAAAAGGGAAAGCAAAAGTTGCAAATACATATCACATTACCGTGGAAGAGAGTAACGATTCTAAAAAAGACAAGAAAAGTGAAGGTCAGAGAACATCTGCCTTCAATCGCGTTACTTCTTCCGTGGCACGTTGGTCGGTTTTTCAAAGGCTAAATATGCTTGAGGGTGAAAATAAAGATCAACCATCAACTTTCGGCCATACTCGACTTTCAGCGTTTCAGAGGTTAAGTGTAACCTCAAAGAAGATAAATAATGTGTGCCCAACTACCATTACACGAACATCTGCTTTCGAGAGACTAAGTGCCACCACAACAAGAAATCAAAAACTATCCCTCTACCGATCTCAGGCAAACCACGCGAGGTGAAAAGTGACGAAAAAATTCGTAGTGCTGTTTCATCCAGAATGAAAAGAAAATTGCTTGTTTCAGTAAATATAGAGGATTCGTTAAAAGTAAAGCGACACGACGTCATCATCACTCGACCTAAAGAGAATGACCTAGAAGATGAAGAAGAGGCGGCAAGTTGTTGCCATGTCACAATAGAAGAAGCATCGGAGAGTGAGGTGCTTCAAAAGGAGGCAGAGGAAGCTCCATCATCACTTGAGGATGGTGGTCAATCAACGGTTGATGAGCTAAAGAAAGTCAACCTTTGTACAATAGAGGAGCCTCGCCTAACTTTCATAAGTGCACAACTGGCTAATGATGAAGAAAGGGAATATCATAACTTACTTATGGCATATAAAGATGTCTTTGCTTGGTCATATAAAAAAATGTTGGGGTTCGATCCAAAAGTGGCAGTCCATCGCCTAGCAATTAAGCCTGGGTATCGACTGATCAAGCAAGCTCGACGACGCTTTCGACCAGAACTCATTCCTCAAATTGAGGAGGAAGTTAACAAACTAATTGAGGCTGGGTTTATTTGTGAAGTTAAATATCCAACGTGGATAGCCGACATTGTCCCTTTAAGGAAAAAGAATGGCCAACTACATGTTTGTGTCGATTTTCGGGACCTGAATAGTGCCTGTTCGAAAGATGATTTTCCCTTGCCCATCATAGAAATCATGGTGGATGCCACCACGTGGCACGAGGCCTTATCATTCATGGAAGGGTCGTCAGGCTACAATCAAATCCGAATGGCTTTGGAGGACGAGGAGAAAACGACATTTTGAACTCCAAAAGGTATATATTATTACAAGGTGATGCCTTTCGGATTGAAAAATGCGGGTGCTACATATCAGCGGGCTATGCAAAAGATCTTCAATGATATGCTACATAAACATGTAGAATGTTATGTGGACGATCTTGTGGTGAAATCCCAAGAACGACAGGATCATCTGAAAGATTTGAAACTTGTCTTTGAGCGTCTTAGGAAGATTAGTTAAGGATGAACCCTCTTAAATGTACTTTCGGTGTGACTTTAGGAAAGTTTCTGAGGTTTGTTGTGAGGCACCACGGGATAGAAATCGATCAATCTAGAATCGATGTTATCCAAAAAATGCCAAGTCCAAAAAACCTGCATGAGTTAAGAAGTTTCCAGGGTTGCTTGGCCTACATCAGAAGGTTTATATCTAATCTTGCAGGTTGATCTCAACCTTTTTAGAGATTGATGAGAAAAGATACAATGTTTGAATGGGATTAGGCATGTGAAAATGCATTTGACAGTATAAAAAAGTATTTGCTCAACCCGCCAGTCTTGAGTGCACTGAGTGCTAGAAAACCATTGATATTATATATAATTGCACAAGAAAGATCGATCGGAGCATTACTTGCACAAGAAAAGGAGAGAGCTAAGGAATGTGCGCTCTACTATCTAAGTAGAACCTTAACTGGAGCCGAGCTAAATTATTCTCCAATTGAGAAAATGTGTCTTGCTTTATTTTTCGCAATAGATAAGTTAAGACACTACATGCAAGCCTTCACTGTACACTTGGTAGCAAAAGTCGGCCCAGTCAGGTATATCCTATCTTGGCCAATCATCTCGGGACGCCTCGCTAAATGGGCAATTATACTTCAGCAATATGATATAGTGTATGTACCTCAAAAGGCGATAAATGGTCCAGCATTGTCAAATTTCTTGGCTAATCATCCGATCCCGTCAGATTGGAAACTATGTGAAGATTTGCTCGACGAAGAAGTGTTTTATGCCAAAATCATGGAACCTTGGACCATGTACTTTGATGGCGCAACTCGAAGAAGTGGAGCAGGCGTCGACATTATCTTCATTTCCCCAGAAAGGCACATGTTACCGTATAGCTTCACGCTCAGTGAGTTATGTTCAAATAACGTTGCTGAATATCAAGCACTCATCATTGGTCTACAAATAGCTTTGGATATTGGGATAACATACATTGAAATTTACAGTGACTCAAAGCTAATTACAAACCAGCTCTCACACTGGTATGATGTGAAACGTGAGAACTTAAAGCCTTACTTCATTCTTGCTAAGAGGCTAATGGATAAGTTTGAGGGCATAATACTTGAACATATACCGAGGTCAGCGGATGCACTTGCAAATCTTGCTACTGCTTTCGCAATTACGAGCAACATTCCTATGAACATCTCTTTTTGTCAAAAGTGGATCATTCCGCCGATCGAAGAACAACATGAGGAAACTGATACCATATCCGTTTATGTGATCAAAGAGGAGAACTGACAACAATGCATTATAAATTACCTATAACACGGGAAGCTTCCTACAGACCCGCGACATAGAATTGAGATACGAAGAAGAGCTGCCCGATTTATCTATTACAATGATACACTCTATCGACGTTCATATGAGGGGTCTTTTTCTTCGATGTTTAAGGAAAGAAGAATCTGCGCGAGCCCTAGAAGAAGCACATTTGGGGGTCTGTGACGCTCATCAGTCTGGATCAAAACTCCAGCATCAACTAAAAAGAATGGGTTATTACTGGCCCACAATGGTGCTTGACTCCATGCAGTACGCAAAGCGGTGCGAAGCTTGTCAATTTCATGCAAATTTTATACATCAACCACTAAATCCTCTTCATCCAACAGTGGCTTTATGGTCTTTCGAAGCTTGGGGACTAGATCTGGTCGGACCCATAACACCTAAATCGTCAGGAGGCCACTCCTATATTCTTGCTGGAACGGATTACTTTTCAAGATGGGCGGAAGCTGTGCCTGCGAGAGAAGCAAAAAAAGAAAACATTGTAAGTTTCATTCGCACACATATCATCTATCGATACGGGATCCCTCATCGTATCGTGACAGGTAATGGAAGACAGTTTGCCAACAATGTGATGGACAAATTTTGCGAAAAGTTTAAATTTAAACAGCACAAGTCATCTATGTACAACGCCACAACGAATGGATTGACAGAAGCATTCAATAAGACTTTATGTAATCTGCTAAAGAAGGTGGTCTCTAAGATGAAAAGAGATTAGCAGGAAAAGATCAGGGAAGTCCTATGGGCTTACCGAACTACTCATCGCACTCCCACAGGAGTCACGCCATATTCTTTGGTTTATGGAGTAGAAGTTGTTCTTCCATTAGAGAGGGAAATCCCGTCATTAAGAATGGCGATTCAAGAAGGGCTGATTACTAAAGATAATGCCAAATTACGTCTCCAAGAATTAGAAGCACTTGATGGAAAGAGACTCGAGGCTCAGCAGACGTTGAAGTGTTATCAAGCACGAATGTCTAAAACTTTTGACAAGCATGTACAACCTTGATCATTTCAAATAGGTGACCTTAGTGCTTGCCATAAAAAGACCTATCATCACAACGAAACATACAAGGAATAAGTTCACACCTAAATGGGATGGACCCGACGTTGTTAAAGAAGTTTATACAAACGGAGCATACAAGATCGTCGACCAAGATGGATTAAGAATTGGCCCAATCGATGGCAAGTTCCTTAAAAGATTTTATGCTTAACGTTATATGTCAAAAGAAAATGATGTATATGCTCCTGGCTTGCATGAGCTTAAAAGGTGAACGACTATATATATAAACATATTTGTAATAAACTACGTTATGACTTGATCTCGTTATTATAAAAGGGTACGTAGGCAACTTAAATTTTTTTAAAGTGTAGTCACATAAAAAAATAAAAAAAACTTTCTTCATTGAATCAGAATCTTGGTGGTTACATATGAAGAATAACAATAAGAAAATAAAAAAGAAAAGAAAAAAAAGGGAAAGAATTTAGTAGAATCAAAGCCTCCACTTGAAGTTCTTTAACTCTTTGCAAGCAATCTCCATGTTATCCCGAACTGTAGCGAAAGCCTCAACACCTTCATCGGTTATGGTAGGAGTGCTCTCAAGAGTATTGATTTCTTCTTGCATCTTGGCAACTTCAAGTTCCCTCCTGCCTATGGCCTTCTTCTTCTCGCCACACAAACTCAAAAGTTTCCTATATTCAGTATTGACCTTCTAAAATCTGGCTTCTAATTCTTTCTTTTTCGAGGCTAATTGCGCAGCTCGCTCTTGAATGGTTTTATCCTCTTCTCGTAGTTGGTCGATCAAAGTGAGGGTTTCTTTCATGCAAGATGTTTTCTCTCCCAATTGATGATCTTTGTCAGTCGAAGATAATGGCGCGAAATATGAAGATTGTAGCACATTAAAATTTTCCACCCTCTTAAGATAATTACTCACAAACTCTTGAAGTGGAGCCAAATTTCTCCATGAATCTTCGAAATACCAAAGAATACCTTCGTGACTTTCGATCTGAGATGCGGGACCTGTTCATATGAAGTACACACAATCTTATTCTAAATGCTTTCCCACAAGGATAGTGCTGCTTGTTGATAGAAACTTGAAACTACCACATCTCCACAATATAAAGAAGCCTCGGGATTCCCAACATTCAGTTCTTCGTAAACGCGTTGGATCGGTTCCAAAATTCTGAGCCGACCAGGAGGGGACTTGGTTTTCTCTATAAAGAGGGCTTTAGAACAACCGACTTCTTCAAGTGGAGAGGTTAAAACTTCAACGCTCTCAATACCTACTTTCCCCTTGCCGTGTCGAATGTCTTCTAAAATAGCAAAGGTCGTAAGAGTGGTTCAATTGTTTCAGCTGCTGGTAATGTAGAAGTACCAACCTTGTCCATGGATGAATCCTAATTATAAGGTCTCATTATTCGCTACTTACTAGTTGATGAATGTTATCCTCAAAATAACTCCCATGTTTTGACAGCCACCAGTTTTTGTATTGGGATGTAACATGGTTACGTGGCTCCAACTTACGAGCTGGCAAAAACACTGGGATAAGTGTTACATCTGGTGCAAACCCTGAAGTAATATAAGATGTTATTAAGTGTAGCGGCAGAGGGCATCCCCCCCATATCATTAAGAGTGTCTTGATAAAATCCAAACTGCCGCCCAAATTGATAAGGACAATATGATTCTAGTATCAAGGCATCTCCGCACCAGGACGATACATAACCGGATTGCATGCTGGAAATTTGGCAAAAATGTCGAGATGATAAGTCATTATCATCAACCAGGCGCTCATGCCTATTTCGGCCTTGGATAGTTACATGCCACTGGATGTTTGCACCTCTATGGATCAACTCTCGTGCTTCGTATTCTCCGAAATAGATCGAGTCACCTTTCCCAGAAAAATTGGCCATCTTTAAACCCCGCACATCAACAGGAACGAGGTAATGCGTGTTAAAGTGATGAGCCAGCCAGTCATGGACATAATGCATAGGAAAGTGAAAAACCATGCGTCCAATTGGGTTGGAAGCTTCGATAATCAGCCCTAGACCATGATATATATTGGCTAGGACTGGAATAGTAAGGCTGTAAGACTTCCCATCAGCCATCGTGCTAGCAACCTTAAAAACTCCTGGGCAAAGGAAAGCTCCCTTTTGGGGAACATGAAAAGACACAACCAACAGGACAAAAAAGCAGTCAGATATTTCTTGTCTTTCAAAGTGTCTTCTATCCCAAGTTCCTTAAATCGCATATTTTCTCTAGTCGACCAGGCTCAATACTTGATTTTTGCACCATCCGGGTTATGAGTAGACCGAGAGCAGGAAGCTTTCTTTTGCTTTTGTGCAGGAGGCTTATCATATTTTCGAGCCCCAAGGAACCAGAATAAGATCCAAGAGCTTATAGTTACTTGAGAGTCATTTTTTGAGGACGATGCATAGTCTTTCCTCTAGGAGTAAATTATCGAATAGTAGGCTACGAACATATGCTCACAAGTCTTCGGGAGATATTTTCTCTTCTCTCGTGAGCCGGTTAATTCTTCATAGCAAGGAATGACCTCTTCATACAAAGTCCCCTTGATTGAAAGACCCCAAGCGACCATAGGTCCTATAAAGAAATGGATACTTCTCCCGTCATGGTATGGAGAGTGTTAGTAGATGGACACCAAGCCTCACAAAAGGCCCGAACCACATTATTATTGCGGTCATATGTATATGAAGAGGCCATCACCGCATTAAACAAATGAACGTCGTGAAGAAACCGTTCATTTCGGCTAACTATAAGCTTCAACCATTCCCAGTAGCAACCAATAAAAGTGAATTCACCAGGGACTTTCACAATGGTGTTCCAACGGGCCTCGCCTTCGAGCATGCGCCGCCTGAGAGTTAACAATAGATCCGAGGAAAGGGCTATGTCATGAATCGGAGACCTTAGGTCCGCACCTTTTCCCCCTGATGAAAAGGCACCTCAACAGATAGTTCGGAAAGGGTCATATTGTCATCTAACTCTTGCCAGATATCTAAAAAAGAACCAGTTAGGGGAGCCTCCACAGGAAAGCTAAGTCTATTCTTTATAGGTTGATGCCTCTCTGCAAGGATCACGAGCTGCGTTTTTCCAGACGAGACGTGCTCCGTAAAGTAAACCATTGTCCTGTAAGAAAATGTCACCATAAGAAGTTAGGTCTTGATTGCTCGGTCTAGAAGAAATAGAGACATGAAAGTTTTAAATGGTGAAGGAGACGTGAACATATTCCAAGCAAGAACACTAAAATAAGCATTTGTTCGCTCCAGATGTTGACATCATGACGTCACCACCCCCGAGGCAACTGCCCAGTCCTAGGGCCAAGATTATAGTCGTTAAGATCTTCCCGGGCTCATCCCTAACTCAATAGTTCAGAGACCCAGGGTCATCCCTACCTGTAGGGTGACGGCGAATCTCAGTCGCTAAGACTTTCAATCGTGTTTGAATCGCTAAGTTCTTCCCGGGCTCATCCTTAACTCAATAGTTCAGAGCTCCGGGGTCATCCCTATAGGGAGATGATGAATAACGTTGATTTGCTCCGGGGTCGTCCCTGTAGGGAGACGGCGAATCAATATTTAAGCTCCAGGGTCGTCCCTATAGGGAGACGACGAATAACGTTGATTTGCTCCGAGGTCGTCCCTATAGGGAGGCGACGAATCAACATTTGAGCTCCAGGGTCGTCCTTATAGGGAGGCGGCGAATAAACATTTAGCTTCGGGGCCATCCCTATAGGGAGACGGCGAATCAATAGTTTAAATCTCAATGCACCAAAGCAAATGACGAATCAATAATTCAAATCTTTACGCACCAAGTCCACAGTGAAGACATTGAATCAACCGTTAGCAAATGCAATTTAAAGTTTCATAAGCCAAGAAAAGTTGTTCTGCGTCAACTAGAATGCAAGATAACCTGAAAACAATTGGGATATGCGATTAGAGTAACGTAATGATAATAAGAACAAAAACAAAAAATCAAATAGAATAAAATAAAAAGAAAAAAAACTCTCACTCTCGCTACCTGCGGCTCCCCCTTCATCGCAACTCTTGCTCTCGCTCTCGCTAAATCTGCTTCTCACATTCGTGCTCTCCGTCTCAACCTTCGCTCTAACCGGCGACCCACATAGGCATCGATCGATGAAGCCTCGACAGAAGCAGTTACCCAACGGCGTCTTATTTCAGCACGGGTGGGAGAAGTCGAGAACACAAAAAAAAAAAAAAAGAGGAAGAAAAAACAGAAAGAAAAAAACCTGCAGAAAAGAATAAAATAATTCTTTTTTTTTCGGAACAGAGAAGTCGAAAACAGAAGAAAAAAAAAGAAGACAGAACAAAAGAAAGTTGCGGAAAAGAAAAAAAAAATTGAAAGAAGATGGAGGAATAGAGAAATTGAAAACACAAATGAAAAAAAAAATAAAAGAGAGAGAGAAAGAAAAAGGAAGAAAAGGAAGCTGAAAAAAACAAAAAAAAAAAAATGAATTTTCTTTTTTCTATTGGGAATATTTTTTTTTCTTCTTTCTCTCAAATGTCTTGAAAACTTTTTTAGAAAGTCGGGTGTTATCTCAGACCAAAATAGTAATACGTATTTGATGTTTTGCAATTGCGGTAAACTTGGTTCCAATCCATAGAGGTATGAATTTAAGATCAAACCAAAAAAACCAAATCCTAAGAGGAAGTTAGGATTCAAAATTCAAAAAAAAAAAAAATATATCCATTTAAGATTTAGATTATGGTTTAAAATCCTAATTACATTGGATTTAATTAAATATCTTATTTTATTTATTATTATTATTATTATTATTATTATTTTATTCTCTAAATTAAAAAAAAAAAGTTCCATTAAAATTTCACGTGGTGTCCCTCTCTCTCACTAGCGATTAAATAAAAAAAAACAAAAAATAAAATATAATAAAATAATAAGAATAGAAAAATAAAGAAAAATTATTAATAGCAATAATAGTAACATTTAAAATAAATGAATAAAAATTAAAATAAATAATAAAATAAATAAATAAATAATCAATAAGTTAGGTGAATTTCTTTTCCCTCGTTTCTATCAAATTGTAAAGCTTATTTGATCACAAATACTTGTAGTTGGGCAAAGTTCATAGAAAAGCAAATTACCACCAAATTCATATTTCGATGAATTATACAGAAATCATCGCTCGAAGCATACAATGTTTTCGAAATTCATGCACATATAAGCGTGTACAAATTTTGAAAAGGGGGCATTTGTTGGAGAAAAAATTTTGACCAATTGAAAAATGTCACGTGTCTTCAATCTAGCCACTATATCATGATAGCAAGCTTACCAGGGTCAATAGTGGTTAAGCACGGGCTATGATCGATAAAGTGGGCCAAACACTGGTTCGGGCTTTAAATTGGACCAGGTCCAATAATTAAAGCTATTTGGGTAAAAAATTCAATCCATTTGAAGCCCACGGTGGGAAACTTGGGCTAAAGAAAAAAAGAGTCCAAACCCAACTTTAGCCCAAGCCTCAAAAGTTATTAGGCCCGCCCAGTGGCCCAAAAGCAAATAGGCTTAAGCCCAATGGCCCAAAGGCAAATGGGCCCAAACCCATGAAAATTCCCTATAAATAGAGGGTCTCCCTCTTCATTTGGGTTGGTTGGAAGATCGACGAAAAGGTGCTGAAGCTCTAGAAACCCAAGTTCTGAAGAATTGAAGATTGAAGTTCAAGACCTGAAGACCGAAGCTCCCAAGCCCACAAGTCTGAAGATTGAAGCTCAAAAATTCCAAAGAACTAAAGATCGAGGTTCCAAAGCACTAAAATTTTAAAGACCTAAAGAATTGAAGACTTTGAAAGCAAAGACTTACAGAAGACTTCAACAGTTCAATTTGCTTGTATTTATTTCTTTTGTGAGGAAGAATCAAGGGATCAAACATTAGAGATTGTACCCACAAATACTAAAGTTAATACAAATACGAAGTTCTAATTCCACGAATTAAATTTCTTCGGAAATCTAGTCGAACAAACGCATTAATGAGTGATTATTGTTATTATTAATTCAACCAGCTAATGGTTGCTTCAATAATTTATAAACAAATTAGCTACAATCATTGAAACAATGGATGCCTCTTTTTCTCTAAAATGTTGTATTTTTATAATTAATTTTATAGATTTTTCTTTAAAAGAAATTATGGGAATAGAATAAGAAATTTGTTTTCCAAACCCGTTTGATTACCATTTGTTTTATGTCTGAAAATTCAACTTATAAACTTACTGACCTCTAAGTTTTTTTGTTTTGTTATCTATTATCTATTTATGTTTATAAAAATAAAACCAAAGTTTGACTATTTACTTGTTTTTGCTTTTTAGTTTGACTAGAAAATTCAAGTTTTTCTTTTTTTAAGAAAATATGAAAACTATAATAGAAAATTGTAGATAGAACAAGCATAAAATAAAAATAAATAAATAAAAATAAATAAATAAACTACCAAATGAAGCCAAACTTTAAATTTGTTTTTAACAATTTTTTTTAGTTTTCAGTATTGTGTTTAATAAATATTTATACCTTAAAAGTTATCTAATATAGGTCATACTATAAGTTGATGTCTAATAAGTCATTCAAATTGCACAAAAAAAAAAAAAAAAAACCTAATTTCACAGTTGGATTTTGTATCTAATGGGTACTAATCCAGTCTTTTTTTTTTTTTTCTTTTTTTTTTTTTTTTTTTCATCTTAATTAGGGGTGTTTTTTTTTTTTTTTTTTAAAAAAAAAAGATGAATTTTTTTTTTTTTTTTTTCATCTTAATTAGGGGTGTTTTTTTTTTTTTTTTTTAAAAAAAAAAGATGAATTTTTTTTTTTTTTTTTTCATCTTAATTAGGGGTGTTTTTTTTTTTTTTTTTTAAAAAAAAAAGATGAATTTTTTTTTTTTTTTTTTCATCTTAATTAGGGGTGTTTTTTTTTTTTTTTTTTAAAAAAAAAAGATGAATTTTTTTTTTTTTTTTTTCATCTTAATTAGGGGTGTTTTTTTTTTTTTTTTTTAAAAAAAAAAGATGAATTTTTTTTTTTTTTTTTTCATCTTAATTAGGGGTGTTTTTTTTTTTTTTTTTTAAAAAAAAAAGATGAATTTTTTTTTTTTTTTTTTCATCTTAATTAGGGGTGTTTTTTTTTTTTTTTTTTAAAAAAAAAAGATGAATTTTTTTTTTTTTTTTTTCATCTTAATTAGGGGTGTTTTTTTTTTTTTTTTTTTCAAGTAAAATGAGTCAATTGATGTTGTAGTTGATCCTCAAGACTTAGATAGGTGAGTTTTTTGTTGTCTCTTGCAAATGACTAATAAAAAATAATTTATATTACTGAACTTTACTACTACTACTAAGATGTAGTAATAGTGATAAGTACAGATAGATCTGCAAGGAAGGGGAGATATGAGTTCGAAAGTGTCCATATAGAATTAAACCATTTGCATTAAGATCAAGGGTTCCATTGTGTGATTAACCAATTACATAGTCCAATTAGCTAATCAAGTTATCTTTGCAACTAGTTAAAGCATACACTCTAGGTTTATGAGAAGCCTATATTCTTATCATACATGATTCAACCATTTGCTACTTGTGATTTTTGCCAAACAAATAATTAAAGAACGTGCAAGCCGTTAATCTTAGCTAAGATATACATTCAAAAGGAGGAGAGTCAATCCAATCAAGAATATATACACCAAGAAGTTAAGCAAGATTCAAAGAAACATAGATAGAGATGCATTAAGTTTACCTAGAGAAATCTTACAAAAATTGCATAGGTTCTTGCTCTCAAACTAGAAAATAAAACTTACCTCAACATTCCATAGACAAGATGAAGATGGGGAGTCCCAATCATAAATTCAACCCAAAAGAATGAAAACCTAAGCTATGAGATGGAAAAGAAAGAAGAAAAATGAGCTAGTGGTTGCTTCCCCTGGTTTATCCATCCTCTTTTAACCCTAAATCAAGGCTATATATATAGCAAACATGGTGGCACCGTAGCACTAAGAGGTAGCGCCGCGATGCTGATAACCCTCTGTCGTTGTGCCGGGCAAGCATTGTGATGCTCCATGCTCTTACGCGCGCTGCATGCATTAGCCCTGCAGCGCTACAAGGGAGCGTCGCGACACTGCACCATCTTGGTCCCTACTAGAAAAAGTGTCGTGCCAAGCATCGGACGACACCACGGCGCCAAGCTGCCTTGAGTGCGGTTTTGCCTCTTTGCCTCCTGATTGCTGCTAAATGTTATGTTTTAACCCATATTGCATCTAAAACGTCCTGATGGCATCCTTTTCTCAATTTCTTGTCTAATCACTCAAGAAAACGTTAAATTCATGAAACTAATAGGATTTAGATTGAGAAAGATAGCTCTTTTTTTGGAGCTATCAATATGGTATGTGATGTTATTTAGAACAAAAATACATTATTGTCTCTAACTTTGGATTGGAGTTTTCATTTGGGTTTCAAAGTGTTTAATAAAGAAACATACTTATTCTTAACAACTCAAAAGATTTTTTTGTTCCCAAATTTTTAAAAATAGGTGTTTGGTATATGAGTTTTCAAAATGTATCTTTTTAGTTCTCGAGTTAATAAAAATATGTTTAAAAGGTCAATGGAAGGAGTGGTGGGAGTAGAGAGACGATGGGAAGAAAAAGGGGATAATGTTTTTTTTTTTTTTCCTAATTTTTTAATTTAAAAATGTCATTTCTAGTTAGGGACTTTTTAGACCCTTTTATTAAAACTCATGGACTAAAATAGTGAATTTGAAACTTTAGGACCAAATGCACCTATTTTTAGAAACTTATGAACTAAAAAGATATTTATCTTTTAAAATAATTTCATGACATTTTAAATTAAAAAAATATTTTTTTAAAGAAAAATATCTTTTTTCTCTCTTTCTATTTTCTCTTCCTCCTTCCATTTTCTTTTAATTTTCTATTTTGAATTTAGTTTTTATTTGGTTCCTTATTTTCAAAATGTTTTATGGCAAAAGCAATCATAACTCAACTGACATTCGAGATGTGTTAGCGGCCATGAGGTCAATGATTTGAATTCCTCCACTCTCTATTGTACTAAAAAAATCTTCATTTTTATTCTCGCGTTTTAAATTTAGTTTTTATCTGATACTTAGGTTTCTTAATCTTATACATTTACTTCTTAATTTTCATTGTTCACTTTTGGTAGTTGGTATTAACCTTCAATTAATTAATTTTAAAATATTTATTAGGTGGAATTTCTTTATTATTTTTAATATTAATGAAAAATTTTGGACACCCATTTAATTACAAGTAAATTAGTTCTTTTAAATCAATTAACATAATCAAATGACTGAAAGTAAACATTAGTGAAATTTCCGAAGTAAAAGTGTAAAATTCAAACACTTATGAATCAAATGAAAACCAAATTTAAAACAAAAAATTAAAAAAAAAAAAAAAAAAAAACGTTTGGTAACCAAAAGTAAACTAGAGTACAACTGTAACGTTTTGAAATTTACTTTCGAAATGAAAATTATGGTAATTTTTTTTCTATTATTTGTTACTGTATAGAAAATTAAGATTAACAATTGTATTCTTTTTACACTTTTCTTTGCTTTAATACTAATACTTTCAGTGTAAAAAATGTATTAATATAACGTAATATAATATAATAATGAGTTATCTATTTTGGTGAGTAATAAGAGAACATAATAAAATGATATTAAATTTTTGTCGACATATTTTCATCAATATTTTCAAATTTCTATAAATTTGATATTAATATGAGGGTTGGATCGATATTTTCATTATATCGTAGAAAAATTTACAGAATTTGTTAAAAAATAAAAAAATAACAAAATGTCACTAAGGTAAATATAATATAAATAATAGACATATTAACTTATATAAAAATCATAAAATATTTATTTACTAATTTAAATTATTATTTTGAATTATAAGTTAATAATTTGAGAATGAATTTGAGCATAAGAGTTAGGATTTTCTCCAATTTTAAGAGAGCTCTGACATTAGACTGACACCTTTTAGTTTTTTCTTCATCTTTTCACCTCACAATCAAATTAACAGTCAACCACTTCAAATCCCTTCCCCATAGATTTTATGTCTCTTTTAATTGGACATTCATGTACAAAAAATCTTCTTTAAATTACAACTTTACTCTTCATACTTAAATAATTGTATTTAACTTATATTTGAATTTTAAAGAATGTTTAATAACTATTTAAATCATTTTAGTTTGTATCTAATAATTTTATAAATTTTTATTTTTTATTTAATAAGTCACGGTACATATTTAATATTTTTTAGATGGTCTCTTAATTTTCTATGAAGCTTTAAATTTTTAATTCTTTTGTCTGAGTCAATTATATTTTTTTTTAAGAAAAAACTACCTTTTTCTTAAATGATTATATAAGATTTTAAATTAGAAAAATTATTTTTAAAATTTTTTCTTCAATCTTTTCCTATTTTCTCTCTCCCTCCACCCTCTTCCCCTTTTCTTCCTCACTCCTCTGTTTTGTAAAACAAACATTTGAACAAAAAATCAAATCAATCCAAATTGGTTTGAGTTTTTAGTCTAATTGGACATTTTGGTTTATATTTGGTGCAAACCAAAAAGAATGGTTTGGATCGATTTTTTATTGAAAAATTCAATCAAAACCGAACCAAACCAGGGGTATATACCCCTAAAAGTAAACTCTAACATTAGGTAACTTTTAGTATTTTAATTATTATGGTGCATATATATTTGTTGTTTAGAAAAAAAAAAATTATCAAGCTTGTATGTTTTTATCTTAAAAAATGTCAAGAAAAAAAATAAAAATGTCCAATTTTAATCTATAACAAAAGAAATAGACCAAATTTCAATTATAATTAGCAAAAAGGACCAATTCAAAACAATGGTGAAAATAAAAAACCAAAAATACCAAAAATCGAGAACTAAATCTACAATAAACCGAACTACATCAAAACAAATCCATTGGTTTTGTTATTTATGGACATTGGTTTGGATCCCTTCTTTGCAAAACCGATTGGTTTGATTTGGTTCTTGGTTGGCCCCAAAACCAACAAAACCAAACCAACTATCACTGTGAAAATAAATCCATTGATGTTTTTTAAAATAAATCCTAATGAATAGTTCAAATGGATTCGTTTATATGAAATTTAAGGGTTTAATTGATATAGTGTTTTTAACCAGTGTTTTTAAGTTTAAATTTTTTATTAATTTTATATATTATAATAATATAATCTTGTGTATTGATATGCATGCTTTAGTCCCTAATTTTGAGGAGTTTTCAATTTAGATTTCAACCTTTTCAATTTAGTCATTTGTATTTTAACAAATTTTTCATTAGTTTCTCACTTTTGGTAAACGTTAAAATTGGCGGTAATCAGCTTACACAATATAATACTTAGTGCAAATAAAAAGTAAAACAGAGAAAAAAATTATAGTTTATCATCCAAATTTCTTTAAAATTTGAATAAATTTCAATTTTTTTTTTTGTTCTTTAATGCTAAATATTGTCTAACATAAGTTTGTTATTAGTTATCTAGCATTGACTCTAATGAAAACTAAGTTGAAAAATATTTAAATATAAAATACTAAATTGATACTGATGTAGTTTTTTTCTATATTTGTTATTTTAGTTCGAAATTTAATGGAGTTAAAAAATAGAAAAAATACATGCACATTGTATACTAAAGTAAATGTTCAATCTACATTTTCTTAATTTACATGTTATAGTTTCGGTGAAGATTTGATATAAATAATGTAATTAGTATTTGGAATTTTTTCTTGTAGAGTTAATACTGCCAAGGTTAGATACCACACGTTTTTATTATTGAAAATAATTTCTATATATTTTTTTTTTTATCATGGATAATTAGTTTTCAAAAACACTAATACTTTTTTTAGACATAAAATTTTATACTTCGAAAACCAAAATATTAAAAATGTATGATGGGGTAAACTTTTTGTATCTAATCTATATATATCATTACCATTTTTGGAATTTTATTTGAATTTTATGTGTCTTAGCCAAAAAAAAAAAAACACACCTTGTAGAGATTGAATTCCATTGAAAAGAAAAAAAATAAATAATAAATGTGAATTACAATAAAAATTGACACTCGTATTTCTTTTAACTTTATGCATCCTAGTTCAAGTATACAAGACAAATAATTTTCATTTTATCACATTTATCATGTTATTAAACTCCAGCAAAAGAGTATTTCACCAAATACAACATCTATGCATATGGGTGCCAATCCATGGTCAATAATACATTAAATTTTATCTTAGCTATCCTCAACCACCTTTAACCTAATATTTCACGACTGTGTAAATAAATTGTTTTTAAGAACCGTTTTATGAAGGTATATTAATCATTTTACAACTGTGTAAATAAAATCTCATATTTTTAAAAGTATATTAATGTGCTCATTTTTAATTTTTTTCCTAACGTGTTCACTATTGATTTTTCATAGAAGCATAACCATTAATTTTAAATAACTTTTAAAAATTAATCTAAAATAATTAATTGTTCACTCGTTAAAATGACATTAAAGAGAAACTGTATTCAATTAGAATTTTAAAGAAAAATTGTACTCATTGGAATGACATTTAAATAATTAATATTGATGACTTCCTTGCAAATTTAAACGCTAAAGTAAGATCAAAGTAGTCGAAAATTGTTTTCCAAACATCCTCACCTTTTAATATATTATAGATTATATAGATACTGATACAAATATAGATATACAGAGATATAGATTACAACCATCTTGAATATGATAGTCAAAAAATTAAAATATCGTAATAAAAATTAATATAAAATAGATATGGTTGCTAAATGTTGGAAATGGATTGAAAATGAAATAAAAAATCACTTTCAATTGAATAGTGTACCTGAAATAGATATGAGTTGCCAAATGAGATATGAATATGAATATAAGAAATAGATAATATCACCATAGATTTAGGATTTGGGATATAGATCTTTGGCTTATTTATACAGTGTTAGTTTCCTAACATTCAGATAGTCTATAACTAATAATATAATTAAAAATATTTAATAATATATTTTTCTAATATTTAATAGAATTTAAAGGCACTTTTTAAATATAGAGAAAGAAACTAAAATATTTATTTATAAGTATAGCAAATTTTGCCAATAATTTTGTTATTTAAGATAATTTCTCAAAATTTAATTCCAATAAACATGACTGTGGTGGAGATGGTAGATTTTATATATATAATAACAGCACATGTAAAAGTTAAATTATATCATAAATGAGAGACATCCAGTATCCGCTACCACTGATTAAAAAATTAAAAGCACTTAAAACTATTTCTTTTAAAAGATGAAAAACACTTGAAACTATTAAATATAATATACCATAAATCAAAAACAAAACCTAAACTTGAAAGAGAGAGGGGAAGAGAATCCACTTTAAATGAGAATCCATCGTGGAGTAATAAAAGTAAGAAAATTGGAATTTACTCTACCATCCTCAAAATACAGAATGTCATATCGTGTAAATTTTAAAATTGATAGAACTAAAAGGTTTTTACAAAGATAGGCACATTTCTAATATATTGTAGTTTAAATAAAACATAACATGATGTGTGTAAATTGATTTTAAAAATTAATAAATACAAAAGAACCCTATTCAGTATCGTCATGAAAGAAACAAAATTTATAATGAGACTTAATTTATTTTCTCATACTTAAATGGGTCTGTTTGGATTGATTTGAGAAAAAAATATTTTTCAAAAAACTAATTTTTATTTAAATTGCTTAAAATACAGTTTAAAATCTATCTTATGTAGTCACTAAACATTTTAATTTTTTATAAAGTGACTTATTTTTCAAATGAAACAATTAAAAATGTATTCCAATCACATTTTTAAATATTTATCCTACGTGTTACACTAAAAAGCTATTTCATTAGCTGTACAATAATCACTTTATATATAATCTCTCTCTCACTTACATTTTCTTTTTTTCTGTCTATCTAATGCTAATGTCCTAACAGACAGATTATCCAATCCCTTAAACATTCCTAATTGCTTTTTAATTACTTTCATTAATTCTTAACAACCTAATTACTGTGGCCTCCTTTGGATCGACTTTCCAATTCCAATGCTTCGCTAAAATCACCACCCTGGTGTCGGAATGGCAGTTGCCATTCAATTCTTTGGTCCACGTGCGTCAAACCAGTTCGCTACGGTCACCATCACCTGTCACCGTCAGGTAACGTACTATCATTACTCCCCTTGAATTATTATTTTTGCTTTTTTATTTATTTGGTTTTTCCTCGTGGCACAGTACGCGCGTGACTTCACAGTGACATATAATCGTTCGTTATTAACGCTCTTTTTAATGTCTAATTTTGGGATTTCATGCACCGAAAAAATTATCGTGGGATGAGTCCTTAGGGATTGGCCGATACGAATTCCTATGTCTAACGAGATTTTTATAAAGATCTTGTGGTGTGATGATTTTACAATTTTGCCCCTTCCGTCGGATTTTCTTTTTTAAAAAAGTTATTTTATTACGCGACAACGTTTGCCGTTCGTCTCCCATGTCTTTTCCTCTGCATGATGTTTTCTTCAATTGTTTTTTATTTTTTCAGTGGCTGAGTTTTGGGTTTGGATTTAGATGGACCAAAATGCCCTTCTGTGTTATAATTTGTTTGCTACCATTTTTTATGGAAAAAAAAAAAGAGAGAGAGAGAGAGAGAGAACGTCAATTTGTTGTTTATACACCTAGATAAAACTATTAAAATCACAGATGTTGGTAACTGTATCAATTTATATATTCAATTAGATTTAGTTTAAAATCTGACTCACCAACGTGAGTTGAGTTGAGTTAGAAACTATCAACCCAATGTTTAGCCTACCAATTTTAAATATTGGTGGAGTTGAGTTGGTTATTTTTATCAACTCACCCTAAATCATCTCTATTCTCCTTTCCTCCAATGTTTTCAATAGCTTCACCTATTCCAAGTTTTGACAATTGTCGCTGCCACACTTCGACGACATAGTTCGAGCTCTGACAACCACCTTCGACGACCAACTTTGGGCTCCACAAACCACCTTTAATGACTAACTCCAACAAAGACCACCTCTAATGATCAACTTCGAATATGACCACCTCCTACTACAAACTTCAATGTGTTGGGACTTATGCCCTAAAATCTTGTAGTTAACTAGTTATTTGACATAATAGTTGATTACTTTTTTTAATATGCAATATTGAATTATCCATTATAGTAAAACTTCAAGATTATTTCATGAGATTTGAACAAGTATGTAGTGGACATACTGGTGGATCATATTCAAGTAATAACCTGAAGGATCTATAGTACATGGATAAGATTAGGTGTTTTATCCTGATAACAATATGGAGACAACCCACTTTGTAAGTGTTACAAAGATGTAATTCAAATCATTTGTGTGGACACATGTGAATGAGAGTATCTTATACAATGAGTTTATGTAAGACTGGACCACAAAATTATTAATCTCTCTTTGTATCGTCGTTAACTGAAGAGATTAATATTTCATAGGATAACCATATATAACTTGGTCTCAATTCTGAGTGTGAGGGTTTGTCTTTTGATCTGTATGGGTGAGTGTGGCTCGAGTTGCTGACGTAATAAGCCTACCATTTCAGGGACGAGACTAAATGGGGAGCTGGGAGGATAACTACATAAGATAGAATTCACTCCTCACTTTTAGAGTAAGTAAATGAGTTGTTCTCTTAAGTGTTGATTCCAGGTCTTGAACAAATGGTACCCCACCCTCTCATTGGCTCGAGAGGGGCTTGGTTTATGGTAGGACCATAGACAAATTGTTCATTAGAGGGATTAGACATACTTAAGGAGAAATAGGTAATATAAGGGTATAACAAACATTTGACCTAGTTAGTATTATGAACAACTCGTGAATGATCGACTTACGTGTAATTGTTAAATCCATGGACGCAACATGTTCTACAGTGCATGAGAGTGTAACTATTGGTCTTTAGTAGAGTGCCTCATAGTTAATAACTGTTGGTTAATCTAATTAAAGAGCTTAATTAATTCACCTTGGATCATTAGGGCTTATAATCTGTAGGTCCATTAGGTCCCCCTACTAACTCACAATGGGTAAACAAAGGCCAATAGTTTTGAAAGAATTTGAATTGTTCAATTTCTTTTTTACACAAAGAATTGTACAAATTAATTAAGGGAATAATATTATTTGTATATGATACAATTAATATAATATACATGTATACATTATAAGATATAGTTAATTTTTTAATAAGATTCAAAATTAAATTATGAGATTTATTGTATTTGAATAAGATTCAAATAATAATTAATATGAATTAGATTCATATTAAAATTATAGATTAAAAGTTAATAGGAATGAGATTCATGTTAAAAATTATAGGATATTTTCATAAATATTAGATATTTAATTTTATAATTTTATTTAATAAATTAATTTAAGTTAGTAATTAATTATTGTAATTAATAATTAATTTAATTTAATTTAATTTGTTTAATTAATTGATGAATTTTTTATTTTTTTTTTATTTTTTTTATTATCATTTTTTTTAAATCCCATTTCACGCTAAAACATGGGGAAGTTTTTTTTTTGTCTCTGGATGGTTGATTCCTGCAAAAGGCTGTTCCGCACTGTCTCCCTTCTCATCTCTCTCTCAAGTTTTTCACAAAGAAAGGATTGTCTGTTGAAAATCTCTAAAAAAACCAAAAAAATCTCTTTTCTCTTCTAAAAAGGGTTCCCACAAGTCGGTCCTTGTCAAGAGAATAGTCGGGAAGACCCTATAGAGGCATCATGTTACTGTATGTGGAAAATCTGTTTGTCGAGGAAGAAGAATATTGTGAAATTTTGAAGAAAAAGGTTCTTCAAAGGTAAATTCTTTTTCCATGTATTTACAAGCTTAACCTATGAAATTACAACATTATGAATGTTTTTGTATGTTTTTTATGTGTTTTAATTTCAAGCAAAATCAAAGTAAAGCGATCACTCACTTTCGCTATGGGATTTGATCCTTTCATAATGATCACTTAGGGCAACCAAACTTTAGGCTTCGGGCAACCACCTTTGACGACAACTCCAACGAAGATCACCTCCGATTATCAACTTCAACAATTACTATCTCCAAAGGCTAACTTCGATGATCACCTTAGGTGACAAACTTTGATGACCACCTTCGTGTGACCAACTCTAGCAACCAACTCCGACATTCACCTTAGGTGACCAACTCCTGCAAAGATCACAATTCACCTCTAATGATCAAATTTAGCGACGATAACCTCCGACGGCCAACTTCGATGATCACCTTTGGTACAATTCCAACCACCAACTTCGTCTTGACCAACTCAACCGATCATGTACTAAAAGAAAAATAAACTCGCCTGGAAAAAGTATTTTTAAATAAAAAAAATTGAAATTATTAATTTATAACATTTCATAGTCTGTTTTTTATAGTAATTTGATATTGAGGGATTGCATTGGCTGCACATTTTTTTTTTTGTGAACATGTAAATATACCCCTAATGGCAACTCTATTTTTTGTGCATGTTCAATACATATATGTTCCACGATTGTTAAAGTATGTTGTAGGGTCGTTGATTATACAAATAATAGTATTTTGTCTACATTAAGTGCAATAGTTACATGTAGAAAATTGTAAAATATATTTTTATTTATCGAGTTCACATCTCAAATGCTTTGCTAAGAATTTAGTAAAGTGTGTGTAGTTGAATGGTGGAACAAGAAGTTAGCAAAAAAATAATAAATAATAAATAAATAAAAATAAAAAATAGAAAAAATAAAAACAAAACAAAAACAATAAAACACAAAATTTAAAAAAATGATAAGAATAACAACAACAACAAAAATGACCCATAAAAACAACATGTTTTTTAGGTTACAAAAAACTGCACTAGATATCTATAACTTAACACAACTTAACCCTACACACCAAACATAAACAATTATTACCAACTCAATTCAATTATGCACTCCAAACACAAACAATTATTACCAACAAAGATAATTATTATCAACTCAACTCAACCCAACTCTGCGTGCCAAATGCACCCATAATTTGTATCAATTAAACTCTTAAAGTTACATAGTAAATCAATTTAGACCCTTCATTATGGTTACCTTTGAAAATCATCAATGTTTCAATTTTCCTACGTTATAGATTTCTTCAAATGTTAGTTTTACAAAATGAATAATTAGAATTCATGCATGACTGATTATTAGAGGAAATCTTAATTGAAATTCTAAATTGATTTGATTTTGAAAGTTTAAAAGTTTAATTGATACAAATGATAAGTCTCATATGATATTTTCTCAAATGGAATGTAATGTGTTGATGCCAAATTTTGGCCAACGGAAAACACACTTGACCTCCACTAACAATAATGGTATTTATAATTTAGGTAAGAATGGATCTATAAAACAAAGAAAAAAATGGCTTTGATACTTAGGTCAGTATGAGAATTAAAGAATGGAGAAAAAGAATAATAAATTTTTAGATAACTCATATGGAGTCATAATGGATCCATTTATAGGGGATTTGACATAGAGTTTAACTTAACTCTTCTTGGCTTGGAATATCAAGTTTTCCTAATCCCAAGCAAGCTAGATCAAATCTTATCTTATCCTATTTTATCTTACCTTTATCTTGATTTTTGGCTTTATTCTGCTTGATCAAAATTCACCCATAACATTAGCTCCCACTCCCAAGTTAGGATTCGTGGTTAACTATGCTTTATGGGTCGGGTTACCCTTATGAGAAATCAACTTGGGAGTACTTACAATCTTCCCTTCTATCACCATGCTCCCCATCACGAGACTCATCTCAGATTTTGGGGTTATTGAGTCTATCAAGCCAAACCCTTTTGAGGTCCAACCAACTTCCCAACGTGTTTCTTATCTCATGGCGAAGTTATGTGTCAAATCGTGTCAGGCCCACCCCAGGGATAGGCCCAGGAAACAAAACATTGCTCTTCTAATCCAAGGTGGGCCTGAGATCATGAGTGGACCTGGAACATTATATGACTAGTCCTATTAAGGCTCAACCAAGTTTTTAGTATCCTTCCTTGCCCTGTGGGCGGAATTATGGATACTTCACTCATCATTTCATCATTTCCCCCCGATGAGTTGTTGCTTTCGCTTATCTTCAAGTAATCCAGTAGTTTGATCATTTCAACATGTAGCTTCTTTCTCTCCATATTTAGGTGAGATTAACCTGCCTATCTTTCGTGATTGACTTCAACTTATTTCTATAGTTCGACACAAGGTTTACCTAGATTTTTGGACTTTGAATTTAGTTAGTTGACTATTAGGTGACCAGCCCCCAGCTTTTCACAAGATATCTCCACTCATAAATTTGTTTGAGTTCCAATTGGGTTTCTTATTACAATTTTTCCTTTAATGAGTAATCAAGCTCCAAGTGGTTGAAGGATATTTCATAATCTCTTGCATCCAGATAATTTATTATATAAGAAGTTGCATTCATTCCCATATTCTTTTTGTACATTTTTATGCATTTCAGTTAATCAATAATGAATGATATATGCAAATTGATTATTAAATTTCAATGTAGCATCACAAAAAACTTATCCTGTTTTTGCATCTTCATAGGTTGAGATTTCAAATTTGCTCTGATTTTATGTAGCTTCCTTCACTTGATGACAAACTTTGTCTTCACATCGTAGTTGGTTGGTGCTTTTATCTAGACTCCAAATTCCTTGCGTTCCAATCGTCTTAGATTTTAATTTGTAGTCAGGAACTTTAAATGAGTCATCATTCTCTCCTGCTAATTTTGAATCTTGTGTGTCATACTTGTTATGGTCTCAATCTTTATCAAGTAGAGTTCAAAGGTACTGATGGAGATTTGTGGTGGCCATGCAAATAAAAAGTAGCCAAATGAATCGAGGTGGTGGATTCACAGCATGAAAATTCCCACAATTGAACAACGAAAACCACAATGCGTTGTGCCAAAATTGTGCCAACGTTGTCGTTTAGAGTTGTTCCTCGTCATCGTTTGGAGCCTCTGCCAAAAACGGTGCTAGAGAAATCGTTGCTCACTCATTGCTCTCCACTGCTATCTTTTGAAGCCTTTATTATCATTCGAAGTCGTTTGGAACCGCCACTGCTTATAGCCGTTTGACATTGCAGTTCCAACCCCTCGTTGTAACCGTTGCTCAAAATTGTTCGCTACCATCGTTCATTGCCACCAATCGAAGCTACCATAGTGTAAAAGAAGACCATGAAATATTTTAGGGTTTTTTTTTTTTTGGTAAACTAAACCCCCAATTTCTTCATAAAACATTTCTCTTTGTTACGTTCTAAATTTTTTCTTCTTATATGAGAATTTAATTGCCCATGGTTTCCTTCAATTTTAGTCGTAGGGATCATGAGAACTAAGTCACCATAACCTTGATCTTCTTAATTTCACAAAGATTCTTGATTTTGCATTTGTAAATCACTCTCGTCACTATAGAATGGCACCAACTATATTGATGTCATATTTTGGCTAAGAAAAAACACATCTGACATCTATGTGACAACAACGGTAAATTTATAATTTAGAGAAGAGTGGACCTGCAAAACAAAGAAAAATGGCTTTAATGCCTAAGTTAGTATGAAAATTATAGAATGAAGAAGAAGAAGAAATTCTTTTTTAGAAACCACATATCAAGCCATAACGATCTATTTAATAGGAGATCTGACCTAAGATTTAACTTAACCCTCCTAGAATTGAGATATTAATTTTTCTAATCCCAAGGGGACTGGGATGTCAAGTTTTCCTAATTCCAAGCAAGCTAGATCAAATCTTATCTTATCCTATTTTACGTTACATTTATCTTATTTTTGACTTTATTTTGCTCGATCAAAATTCACCTATAACATAATGGAAGAAGTAAATTGATCCGCTTGCCAAAATTTAGGATTTAAATTATAACAAACTCAAAGTTAGGGGTATAAATTAATATTTAAAAAATGTTTGCAATCTTTGCGAAGACAGGTATCAATTTCTATCTAAAGTTTCAATTTTATAGAATTACTTATTAAAATTTAAATAAATGTTGCCATCTTTATTTTATACTTATAACTGTTATAAACTTTTACGCTCTTGAAATATTTTTCTTTTTCAAAAAACATTCGCATGTGCATTATTAATTAATGAATTATAAAACATACATTTAGCATGATTTTAAAGAATACTAACCTTGGAGTTTACCTTTTTTTTTTTTTTTTTTTAATTTGGTTAAGTTAAATCATAGTTTGTCTTATATGTCTTATTTAATTTTGTGCAAGATAAAACTTTATTAATCCTAGTTTTTTTTTTTTTCAATGAGATTTTTACCTTGTTTTTAGTTAAAACTTAAAATTAGTGTTTGAATTAGCATAGATTAAAGGAAAAAATTCAACCTTTATCTAAGTTTTATGACATAATTTAATGAAATTGAAAGTTTATGGTGAAAATCAATACACATTACTAAGGTGATGCCACTATATTATCTTATTTCCTCCAATTTTTATTAACCTATTGCATTAGGTTGTTGACTTTGTTTCACCATTATACTTAAGATACTTACCAAACGTTAGACTTATATACTCAAAGAGTTTTCTCATCTAAGTTCAAAATGTGAGTTTCTATTTTTTTTCTTCTTGTTGACCAATAATCTTAAAATGGTTTATATGATACTCTTGTAACAATGAAAAGATTAAGATTATCATTTCAAATTGTCTTAAATAGATAGTGACCAAATTTTCTAAACTACACTAATAAAATAAAATTTTGGTAGATATAGTCTTAGTTTTTTTTTTTTTTTTTTTTTTGGTACTTGAATTTAAATTAGAAAGTGAAGATTATACTAAGTAGAATATGTTTTGGATGTGGTAAAAAAAGCTCTTTGAAACTTGCCCATAATTAGTAATGATTTCAATAACTCAATTTTGTTGCCACCAAATCTCTCAAAACCTTGAAATTTACCCATGGAATGATAATGCTAATCAAAATGTCTGTCTAATGGCAATATCGGAAATAGCCCACTAAATGGTGAATGTACCAAAGTTTGAGGAAACAATTAAATGCAAAATGAAAAATATCCACACACAAAATATATATATAATAATGGAAAAATATCTCCCTCACATTCTGACTACTTAACAATCGTTTGGTACACATTGAAAATACTTTTATAATTTCTCTCTTAAAATTATTAATTTGATTGTTACGGTCTCTTCAAATAATTTCTTTTTCCTAAAAATTCAAAACTACTTTTTTTATTTTGTATTTTTATTTTCTCTATCCAACCACTAACCGTGCAAAGTTATCCACTTACTTTGTGGCGATATATTTGAATGGTTCTTACAAATATAAATACTAAAAGAGAAGGGTAGTGTGAGTATTGTTTTGGTTAATGTATTTTAGAATTTGTTTTATTTTAATTTTCATATTTTTAAACGTCTAGTTTCAGTCAATATACTTGCAAATCTGGAATTTAGTCTCTATTCCAAGTTTACAATTCATTTTTCTTAAAATCTTTGTTTATTTATTATCATGTATTTTCTTTTATAAAAATATTTTATTTATTATTATTATTATTATTATTTAACTAATCTCATTAAAATTAAGATTTATTGAAAGTACAAATTCGACATTTAAATACACAATTACTAAAATTGAACAAGTGGTGAATTACATGAATCAAAATAAGTTTTTTTTTTTTTTTTTTTGGCAAATATCAATGTATATCCCTAAGCTAATAATTGTATAAGTTTAAACCCTATTTTACAAGTATATCAATTTACACACTCTTCCAAGTTTTGTTCAACCATGATCGTGTTAAACTTATAATTTGAGTCAATTAAAGTCCTAAATTTTTATTTGTAAATTAATTTAGACCATTCATTACAATTATCATTGAAATTCATCCATGTATTAGTTCTCAAACATTCATAGATTTTTTCAGATGATTTAAGAAAATGGACTATTAAAATAAATGCACAGAAAATTTCTAAATTTTTTTGTCTAAAATTATAAATGGATTTATTAATGAAAATTTAGAAATTTTAATTGATACAATTATAAGTTTCACATGAGGTTTTCTTTAAATAGAACCAAATGAAGGATGTAGATTGATATATTTACAAAAGTTTAGGGTTTAAATCGTAACAATTATTAATTTAGGATTTGTACTGATATCACCCTAAAATTTAGGAATGGTTTAAAAAAAACTTTTAGTCCTAAACTTTATAACAATTTAGTCAATGAACTTTGGTTTGTTATGATTTAGTCCCTATACTTTCAATTTTGTAACAATTTAGTCAATGAACTTTATTATATAACAATTTAGTCATTGTAGTTTCAAATTTATAACAATTTAGTCTTTGATGTAAAAAAACTGCATCAAAGTTAGATGTTAATTTTTATTATTTTATGATGTAGACTTTGTATTTTGTAAAAATATTGACTTTCCAATTAGTTTATCAAACCTTAACACTAATTTCTAAACTAAATCATCACAAATTTTGAAGTATAAAGGCAAAATTGTTATACCTAAAACTTTAGCACCAACTTATTACAAAATTGATGGCATAAAGAGGGCATAAAGAGTAAATGAAAGTGAGGGACTTGTATGAAAATTTGGGGATTAGAAGTAATTTTTATTATTATTAATTTTTTATTAGAAAAAAATCATCAAACATAGGGGAATCCCTACCAAAGATACCTTAGAAGGGCAGAAGCGTAATTGCACATCCTCCCAAGCTCATCTCATTCTTCCCCTAAACAGTCTCTCTCTCTCTCTCCACTTTACCCTCGTCCCTCATAAACCTCATTCACTCTGTCTGTGTGTGGGCTGAAATTCAGGCATGGGCGCCCTGTTTGGAAGCTGCAATTTGAGAATTTGGATCTCAATATTCATCATCTTGTTGGTGGGTTTGTGCAGCAATTGTGGGGAAGATGCTTCTTCGATTCATTCGCTTTTGCGGTCGATGGGGCTTCCGGCGGGGCTTGTGCCGAAGCAAGCGAAATCTTACAGACTGGATGAAAATGGTCGTTTGGAAGTGTATTTGGATGCCCCATGTATGGCTAAATATGAGAACAGAGTGATTTTTGACACTGTTTTTAGTGCTAATCTAAGCTATGGCAGTTTGATTGGAGTGGAGGGTATGTCTCAGGAAGAGCTTTTTCTATGGCTCCCTGTTAAAGATATCATTGTTAATTACCCTACTTCTGGTGTCATTCTTATTGACATTGGTGTTGCTCATAAACAACTCTCTTTGTCTCTCTTTGAAGATCCTCCTGATTGTAACCCTCAAGGTGAATTTTCACTTACCATCTCCTCTCTCTCTCTCTTCATTTTCTAAGGGTTTTGCTTTATTTTTCCTTAATGTCTTTTCTCTCTCTCTCTCTCTCTCAATTGTGATGGGTTGTTCTTGTTTTTCTTCATTTCTCATCAATTGCTTCCTTTTCCTCTGTTTTTGCCTTTGCTTATCTTTAAATTCATGGATTTTCCATGTCTTCTCTCATTCATCAATGCCTTCTTATTTTTGCAATTGGATATTTCTTTATTTCCTCTCTGTTTCACTCTAATTTGATGGGTTCTCCTTATCTTCCATCATTATTTCTCATGAATGATTAATGGTTTCCTTTACCTCTGTTTGCCTACTCCTTCTATCTCTAAATGGATAGCTTCTCTCTATCTTCCATCATTTTTTGGCTTTTCTTCTTTTAATTTTATTCCTCTGTCTCTAAGATAGCTTCACAACCACAATGAACAGTTATGTTGGTTTGCCTTCCTCTCTCTGAATTAATTGCTTTCTTCCTATCTTTCATTCAATTAATGGCTTCTTTTCCCAACTAACCAATAATTTTTGCCTTCGCTTCTTCTACTTCTACGGATGGATTTCTCACCTTCTTGCATTTTCTCCATTAATGGCTTCTTCTTCTTCTTCTTCTTCTTCTCTCTCTAAATCAATATTTGGTGACACCCATTAATTTATATTCCCGAAACAACAACAGTCGAGGGAAAAGTCATAGACAACAAAACATGGGGAACCTGCAACCTGAAATTCATTGTTTTAGACAAACTGATAGAGATTTGTTTTTGTTTTGTAATAAAGAGTTTGAATCTTTGTTTTCTTTTTCCCTAACTGGGTTTTTTTTGTGTCTGGTTTTGCAGTTACATTGAGGAATCCTCTGAGGAAGCAAAGAGGCTTTGAATCTCTAAGATAAGAATAAAAAAAAAAAAAGTGTTGGGAAATGAGACTTAAATCCGAAATTTCAACACATAAGCACTCATGATATACTAAAGTATGATAATTGGTTTCTTTTTTAAAAAATAAAAAAAAATTAAAACTTTATTTACAAAAATTTTATTTTATTATATTATTTTTTAAATTTTATATTTATAAAATTTTATTTAAAACTTTTTTTTTTTTTATATATTTTTTTTTTAGTATTTTTCATTTTGTTTTTTTCTTTTTTTTTTTCTTTTTTTTTTTCTTTTTTTTTTTCTTTTTTTTTTTCTTTTTTTTTTTCTTTTTTTTTTTCTTTTTTTTTTTCTTTTTTTTTTTCTTTTTTTTTTTCTTTTTTTTTTTCTTTTTTTTTTTCTTTTTTTTTTTCTTTTTTTTTTTCTTTTTTTTTTTCTTTTTTTTTTTCTTTTTTTTTTTCTTTTTTTTTTTTTTTAAAAAAAAAATTTAAATGGATGGTTTTTGTGTGATATATATTTTTTTTTTATATATTTTTTATCTTATGCATTTGGAGAAAATGGTATAAAATGAGTTTTCACCCTAACATTTTTAATTTAGTATACTTTAATCCTTAATTTTTAAATTGTTCTCATTTTATTTTACTTCATGAACTTTTCAAATGACTATTCAAATGACTATTAGCTCTTGTTGTACTTCTTTTTCATCTCAGTTTCACTTTGTTTAACCTATTATTTTGATATGATACTCATATTCATATGCTAGTACATGTACACATATTCATGTTATGTCTTTAACGTGTCAAAATTGAATAAATAAAAATGAGGATCAAAATTATTGTACACATTTTTTAAAATTCAAGAACTAGAAAAGAACAAATATAAAAGTTCATTGATCCAAATAAGATTTAAACTTTTTTTTTTTTTTAATTTTTAGTCAAGATTCAACCAAATCAAATTTAAGTTGATTTTTCAACATGGTTTTTTTAAATGAATTTTTTTTTTAGAACAAAAATTCATTAAAAATCATCTTCATATAAGTAAACGTTTCTCCCCTTACTAGTATGAGAGACTAACATGTTTTTCTAATAAAATGAGGATGTTATATATTCTTTCGAAAGAGTAATAATATTCAATTTATAACTGTACAAAAAAAAAATTCAATTTATAAGTCATCCAAAGTTAGAAAAAAAAAAAAAAAAAAAAAACTAAGAACTATTATTTAAAATAAAATAAATTAAAAAGTTTCCCAAGGAGCACATTCTTTTGAAAGTAAAGGGTTAAAATTAGAATAATTACTAGATCAACCTTAAACATTTTGATTTTGGTGTAAATTAGAGAAGTGAGAATCTCAATATATGCTTATTAAAATCCCAAGCGCAGTTATATTTAAAAATAATTTCACCTTTTATTGTTTTTAAATTACAATTTATAAAGAGAATTAAAAAAAAAAAAAAAAAAAAGAAAGAAAGAAACTAAGAACTATTATTTAAAATAAAATAAATTAAAAAGTTTCCCAAGGAGCACATTCTTTTGAAAGTAAAGGGTTAAAATTAGAATAATTACTAGATCAACCTTAAACATTTTGATTTTGGTGTAAATTAGAGAAGTGAGAATCTCAATATATGCTTATTAAAATCCCAAGCGCAGTTATATTTAAAAATAATTTCACCTTTTATTGTTTTTAAATTACAATTTATAAAGAGAATTAAAAAAAAAAAAAAAAAAAAGAAAGAAAGAAACTAAGAACTATTATTTAAAATAAAATAAATTAAAAAGTTTCCCAAGGAGCACATTCTTTTGAAAGTAAAGGGTTAAAATTAGAATAATTACTAGATCAACCTTAAACATTTTGATTTTGGTGTAAATTAGAGAAGTGAGAATCTCAATATATGCTTATTAAAATCCCAAGCGCAGTTATATTTAAAAATAATTTCACCTTTTATTGTTTTTAAATTACAATTTATAAAGAGAATTAAAAAAAAAAAAAAAAAAAAGAAAGAAAGAAACTAAGAACTATTATTTAAAATAAAATAAATTAAAAAGTTTCCCAAGGAGCACATTCTTTTGAAAGTAAAGGGTTAAAATTAGAATAATTACTAGATCAACCTTAAACATTTTGATTTTGGTGTAAATTAGAGAAGTGAGAATCTCAATATATGCTTATTAAAATCCCAAGCGCAGTTATATTTAAAAATAATTTCACCTTTTATTGTTTTTAAATTACAATTTATAAAGAGAATTAAAAAAAAAAAAAAAAAAAAGAAAGAAAGAAACTAAGAACTATTATTTAAAATAAAATAAATTAAAAAGTTTCCCAAGGAGCACATTCTTTTGAAAGTAAAGGGTTAAAATTAGAATAATTACTAGATCAACCTTAAACATTTTGATTTTGGTGTAAATTAGAGAAGTGAGAATCTCAATATATGCTTATTAAAATCCCAAGCGCAGTTATATTTAAAAATAATTTCACCTTTTATTGTTTTTAAATTACAATTTATAAAGAGAATTAAAAAAAAAAAAAAAAAAAAGAAAGAAAGAAACTAAGAACTATTATTTAAAATAAAATAAATTAAAAAGTTTCCCAAGGAGCACATTCTTTTGAAAGTAAAGGGTTAAAATTAGAATAATTACTAGATCAACCTTAAACATTTTGATTTTGGTGTAAATTAGAGAAGTGAGAATCTCAATATATGCTTATTAAAATCCCAAGCGCAGTTATATTTAAAAATAATTTCACCTTTTATTGTTTTTAAATTACAATTTATAAAGAGAATTAAAAAAAAAAAAAAAAAAAAGAAAGAAAGAAACTAAGAACTATTATTTAAAATAAAATAAATTAAAAAGTTTCCCAAGGAGCACATTCTTTTGAAAGTAAAGGGTTAAAATTAGAATAATTACTAGATCAACCTTAAACATTTTGATTTTGGTGTAAATTAGAGAAGTGAGAATCTCAATATATGCTTATTAAAATCCCAAGCGCAGTTATATTTAAAAATAATTTCACCTTTTATTGTTTTTAAATTACAATTTATAAAGAGAATTAAAAAAAAAAAAAAAAAAAAGAAAGAAAGAAACTAAGAACTATTATTTAAAATAAAATAAATTAAAAAGTTTCCCAAGGAGCACATTCTTTTGAAAGTAAAGGGTTAAAATTAGAATAATTACTAGATCAACCTTAAACATTTTGATTTTGGTGTAAATTAGAGAAGTGAGAATCTCAATATATGCTTATTAAAATCCCAAGCGCAGTTATATTTAAAAATAATTTCACCTTTTATTGTTTTTAAATTACAATTTATAAAGAGAATTAAAAAAAAAAAAAAAAAAAAGAAAGAAAGAAACTAAGAACTATTATTTAAAATAAAATAAATTAAAAAGTTTCCCAAGGAGCACATTCTTTTGAAAGTAAAGGGTTAAAATTAGAATAATTACTAGATCAACCTTAAACATTTTGATTTTGGTGTAAATTAGAGAAGTGAGAATCTCAATATATGCTTATTAAAATCCCAAGCGCAGTTATATTTAAAAATAATTTCACCTTTTATTGTTTTTAAATTACAATTTATAAAGAGAATTAAAAAAAAAAAAAAAAAAAAGAAAGAAAGAAACTAAGAACTATTATTTAAAATAAAATAAATTAAAAAGTTTCCCAAGGAGCACATTCTTTTGAAAGTAAAGGGTTAAAATTAGAATAATTACTAGATCAACCTTAAACATTTTGATTTTGGTGTAAATTAGAGAAGTGAGAATCTCAATATATGCTTATTAAAATCCCAAGCGCAGTTATATTTAAAAATAATTTCACCTTTTATTGTTTTTAAATTACAATTTATAAAGAGAATTAAAAAAAAAAAAAAAAAAAAAAAGATTAGGTATGGAACCAAAGCAAAGGATATTGTAATCTAATTATTGTCTTTGTTAAGGCCATGTTTGGTTCTATTTTATATTTTGGCATTGTGTTTGATTTTTATGATTCCCATTTGTCCTTACATTTCTCCACCAAAGCAAAGGATCAAAATCTCCTTATGCTCTATAACAGGGTCTGTCTCTTTCTTTTGTTCAATATTGATATTTTTTAATAAAATAAAATCGGGTCATTTTCAATTTTATTTATTTCATTTGGCCTCCTCCTCAAAGTCACCCATGTTGTTTCTTCACATTATTCTCAATAAAATACATGTGTGGGCTTCGTAGATATTTTTTATATATAAAAAAAAAAAGAAAGTTGAAGTATCATTTTAATTTCTCATAAATTTCAAATGAATTCCATAAACTTTCAATAAATATAATACCGAAAAGATATTTTATTCTAATTTTTATAAATAATATGAGAGAGAGGATTCAAATCTCTAATATTACATCTTTTAATTGTAGTTATAACGATTAGTTGAGTTATGTATTTACTCATTTTAGTTCAATTAATATATTATCCATATATTCAATTTTGAGAATGATAAGTAGCTTATTTTTCATTTTTTGGTTGACAATGTGTAGGATGAGAGAATCTGACTTTTAATTTTGAGATCGATAGTACATATTTTGTATCAATTAAACTATACTTATGTTGACTTATCGTTAGTTTTTGTTTTAATTCCTTGGTTTAATTTTCGTTTTAATTCCTTGGTTTAATTTTTCTCATTGTCCCCCCTTAACAAAGATTAGATGAATTTGTAGGAGATATTTCGGGTAATTTCTAATTATATTTAATTTATATAGCCTTGTCCAATTATAATCATGCGATTTTATTAGCATTATTATCAATAATGATAAATTGTAACAATTCAGGTAATTTCCAATTTTATTTAATTTATTTGGTGTCTTTTTTTTCCGTCAATAATTATGCGATTTTCGCGGCATTATTATCAATAATGATAAAATGTGGGGTCCGGAGGTTTTGTTTTACGCCAGAAATGGGCCCACTGACAGATGGTTAGGCGGGCCCCACCATTCACATGATAATTTCCAACGTGGGCTCCAGATAATTACTGTTTGCCACGTGTCATATGTCGATTAATGAAAGTTAACCAGTTTTAAATGGATATTTGTACATTTGTTGACGTGGCCTAGACTCTCAGGGTCCCACAAAAGAAAATTTTGCTGAGATTTCATTCATATTTATCATGAATGAGATTTGAGTTTTTTAATAAAGAAAGACATACACTTCTTATTGAGTTAAATTTATTTCGGTATGAAATTTGAGTTTTATGTCTTCATATAAGGGTTAAAGATTTAAATTATGTTGAGCTGAAAATTTTTTTTAGACTTAATTGTAATTCTTTTTGCTCCCATCTTAGTTTTTAGTAACTTTTTTGCTTTATTTTAAAATTTTGCTTTTAGAAATATAACAAGTTAGTATTTGTTGATGTCAAAATTTAGATGAAATAAATGTGAACTCAATCTTCTCTAACTATAACCATTAATTTGTAATTTAAGGAAAAACATATCCTATGAAATGAAAAAGATCTACACCAGCGTGGTGCATGCTTTCCACACAGACTTTGATACTTAAGTTAAAATTATGTAGCAAGTTAGGAAGTTTAATATATGTTGTGGACTTACCTATTATGGAGGGTTTACCATGATCGGCTTACTTTGACCTAGACCTTTCACTTTAGGCTTTTCTAATCATCTTTTGGGTTAGAGCCTCATGACATGGGCTTCAACCAATGCTTTCTCTCTCCCTTCGGCCTTGCCTTAGGCTTTTCCTTTTGACCCACAACCTTGTTGTTTCTTATACATTTTTACCTTATTGCCCCTTGGTCCAAATTAACCCATAACTCTCTTTTTTCTTTTCTTTTTTTTTTTTCTTTTAAATTATAAATTTCGAGTGCAATTAAATGTAGGTGTTAAATCACATAAATCACTAAACTTATTTAGGATGCTTTATGTTAGTATTTGAAAAAAAATCCACAACAATGAATTTAATAAAAAATAGAGTTATATTCATGTAATCACATATTTAGCAGCGAATTTAGAAGTTGAGTGGTATTTGGTGATCTATTTATAACATCATATAAATAGTTATACACATGAGTAACCAACTAAAAATTTGGTTGATCTCAACTATGGTTAATTAGTTTATGAGCACGTATTTTATGTTATAAATTTTGTATGTTTCTTATTTAAAATCATAAAATTTATATTATATATTTTGATTTAACAAAAACAGAAAATTGATATAATTATAACCTGAAACACTATATTTATCAAAAGGGTTTTTTTTCAAAATTTTCTTGAACATAATTCTATATTTTAAATTTTAAATTCAAATCCTGATAGATCGAAACTATAAAAGTATTGTTTTCATTTGTATTGAAGAGTATAATGAAAATTAAAAAAAAAAAAAAACATATATGTTAAACAAACATTCATTAAATCTATTTAAGTCGTAATTTTAGAAACATTAAACAAAATCCATTTATATACTAAATTGGAGGTTATTTTTAAGAATAATGTATTTTTTGAAACTAATGACAAAAATAGAATATGTAGAAAACAAATTTAAGAAATGAAGTGGTTTAAGAAAATATTGACAAAAATAAAGTGCAAAAATTATGTACCGGGTACACAAGTTCCTTTAACCTAATCAACAGCTGGTGACTCACCTAACTCATGGACCTGGTCCACGAGTTAATACTATAATCATGGACCCGGTCCATGAGTTCCTTTTTTATTTTTTATTTTTTATTTTATTTCCTCCCTTAAATGAACAATTTTCTTTCTTTCTTACTTGTTCTTTTTGTTCTTGTTCATGTATTTCATTAGTTTCATTTATTCATTGATTTTTAATCTTTCAAGATGTAATGTAATTTCATTAATTCATTTACTTGAAGATAAAAATTCATACGAACCAAAAAGTCTGAATTACAAGTCACTCATGTGCCACACGATGGTCTTCTTCGCGTATATTACCCACGACAAGGTACAAACACTTCAAAATGTTGCTGATGATGAATTACCTCGTCAATATCCTATTGGGTGACAACATATAGAAATTTGTCGTATGCATAATATTCTTGTTGATGAGCGGAACTCGATGTGATATTTGCTTGTACTCCTAGTGACTATTCAGGAGAAGTTGAAATTAGATCATGTAATATGTGAGGTTCCAGGTCATCGTGTTGCTCTGGAATAGCTTCGTCATATTGTCGTTGTAGTCTATAACAAATACGTCTTCAGTTAGTGTCAGCAATGTTGAGTCTTTGTGTATATGTTGAATGATATTTTTCATATTTACCATGTTTTGGTCACACATTGAACTCAAATTTGGCAAATTATATTGTAATGAATATTGGTGTACATCTTGGACAAAATTATTTTGTATGATGAAAAGTTTCAACATAAAATAATATTGATATCATATAATTAAAGAAATACATGATAATAAAATTCTTACCATGCAATAATGGTAAGCATCGTCAAGTGTGATAAATTTTTTTTTGTGATTGAGACGGACCAGGACAAGTAGTCATCTAATTCAACTGATCCTTTTTATTATTTCTCCTTATGCATAATATATTTTGCATGAATTTGATGTCAGTTTGGTCGTGTTTACCTCTTAAATCAATTTGGTATAGCTGTGAGAGTGTATAACACAACGTTGGTACCGTTTGCCGAGACCAAATTGTCTCAACATTTGATTTGGTTGATGCCACTCTACGATATGAAAACATATAAATGGGTTGACCATCAACCAAATGTCTTGTCCATCATAACAATAATCAGGCAATAACGACATAATATCTAGCGTGTATGGCGTCCAATTGATCTGAAACTTCGTACAAGAATAATTAGAACCCAAATAATATGTAATATTTATTTGTATATGTAACATATATATTATTATCTGATTCTGCATCAATTAGTCAAATAACAGTCGGTATACCAACAACATGTTTGTTGATTGTTCAGATGCAGCTAAGACATCACTCCATCTAATACATTGATATAAAACAACTAAAATATTTTATTACTTAAATTGACAAGAGAATAAATATATATGGAAAATAATTCTTGGACTGAGTGGACGTCCCATAAAGTGATATAAAGGTTGTAATTGGACTTGTGGTGCTACAATGTTAAATATATCATAGGCCCATATTTGAAGTAGTATTAGAGAGCCTGTTATTTCAAAAGCTTGTACATGACTGGCCTGACATAATTCTCTGTAAAGTCATGCAAGACAGGCACCAACCCACGAGTAACTACCAGCTTGATCAAAATTGGAAAATAGTGGAAGAAACATTAGATGTACCAACGTGGACTTGTCAGTAAATAGAACTCCTCCAATAAGCTGCATAATATATGCTCATGCATATCTCTGTATGCTGATCTCATCAGTATTGGGGGACATTTCTATAAACTGTGTGATGCTAACCACAGGACAATTTTGTAAATTGTGCAGTAGAATTTCAGCCTAACCATCAACATGATCGATAACATTCTAGCCTTTTTGAAAACTCAATTCATACATTCAGCTGCATTGGTTGTCATCCACCCATAGCGATACCCATTATCATGTAATTGTGTCCATTTTTCCAAAACGATATTAAATGAATATTCAAGACACCTAGGGTTCAATTTCTTTAACTCTTTCATGCTTTGGTGTTGATTTCCAGCCTTAAACACCAAATCTTTCAGTTGTTTTGATTTATATTTCGTATTGAAATTACTAGCACCATGACACAGACAATAACGATGGTATGATTTAGGTTCAGCCCAACCAATTCCTCATTGCTAATTCTAGCAACAATGCCTCTATGTCTATCAGAAATTAAGCAAATCCCTTATCGTTCGATAACATACTCGCGCAATGCTCACAAAAGTCATGACCAACTACATGTGTTTTCTCCTTCAACAATAGAAAAAGCAAGAGAAAATATATGCTCGTTTGAGTCAATAGATAGTACGGTCAAGAATTTTCCTTTATACTTACTGTAAATATGAGTTTCATCTATCTAAATCAATGGTCTATAATACTTGAATCCTTCAATTGCAAGGCCAAATGACCAAAAAACCCGACCAAAGATAGTCTTACCAAACACATCAAAATAAAAAAAAAGTCAACCTACTCATGTTACAGGATTGTAGTGCACAGCAGCAGTCAACCAATACGAAAGCTCTGAATATGATTTCTCTTAATCGCTGAAAACCGCAATCAAAACTTTTTTCTTTGCTTGCCACACACGTCTATTATTGACATTATATATGTATTGCTTTTTAATTGCTTCTTGCAGCAAGACCACAAGCACAAAAGGATTAACTCTAACCATAGTTTGAACTTCAATACTCATGAAATTATAATCAAGCTGTGAATGATCTTGTGACAACTCTAAGTACAAACACGAACGATTTCCTTCAAGTTTAGTAATTTCAAACATCACATGAGTTTTGTGCCGACAAGCACGCAACCTCCAATCACAACCTCCCTTCCGCTGTTTGCATCTCACATACCAAATATCTTGGTTCGATTCTACCAATCTAGTAGTGTTCAGTCACACAATATTTTTTTACTGTCATTTGTGGATCTTCTTTCGTGTCAAATAACATTATTTTTTGTATTATACTAGAGTTATCTACACATTTTCCCCTTTCCTCCGATGTTGATCCTTATTCACAAATTGAATTAGTAATTTTTCCGTCTATTTTTGTAAATATCTTTGATGAAACCAACTCATTTTCATTTTTTACATTTTCTTTTTCTCCAAACAATTCATCAATTTCTACGTCAATATCACTATCCCCACTATTTCCAGGATCAAGAATGACTAAATCTTTGAGACGAAATGACATATTTAATCAATTTGTTTACAATTGTAAAGATTAAGAAAATATTAGTCCAAATTTGAAGCTCATACTAATAACCTAATATTAGTCCAAAAACATTAGTCTAAGTTACTACTTTTTAGGGATCAATCCAAATCTTTAGGAAAAAAACAAAACCCTATAGCCCAATCCAACATCAGTTCAACTACAACAAGGATCAGTTCAAGAATAAGACTCGTGGACCCAGTCCATGAGTTCACTACCCCAAACTTGCCAATAGTTCCCCATTTTTGTCAATAAATATTAAAATAACATTATTTTTTTAAAAAAAAATTCCTACAACAATAAACTCCAAATAACAATCAAAACTTTTAAGTCCAAACACTCAAATAACTAACGGTAAAAAAACTCAAGCCTAGACTAACGGTAAAAGAACAAACTAGATCTTCTAAATTTTAAACAAAATAAACTATTTGGTAAAAGAAACTCTAGATCTACATGCCCATTCATCCATACAAAACAAAACATTAGATCTATGGATATTTATCATATAATTGGTGTATATTTATCATATAATTGGAAAAAAAATGTATATACATATACCTGTAGCCACCTCTTTTTATTCGACTTCATTTAAATTAATCTATTTTTAGATTAATTTTTATCTTAATTTTTCTATTCGAATATTGGTTGTTATCCTCCTTTTTTGTGCTAATTTCTACCTCTTGTAACATTTATTGTAGTTTGGTTAAAGTAACCAATTTAGTTAGGGTAAGAAAAAGAAGGGAAAAGGAAAAGCAAATGTGGAAAAAATTGCCTAAAAGTTGTTCTTCCTTTTTTATCTTAAGCCAAGTCTGGCAAAATTTCAAAATTGAAATAGATCCATTAAAAAGAAAATAGGCAATTCTAGAAATGGCTTTAGCCTTTATAATTCCTTCTTCTCTCCTAAAAACCCTACCAAGCCACCACTTCCATTAACCCTCATTTTCTCTTCAAAAAACTTAGCCTCCACACTCTTTTTCTTCTTCTTTTCTAATCAAACACTAATCCCTTCTTTTTCAATAAAAACCCTAGAGAGCTTCCATCTACAACAACCCCAAAATCCTCATTTTCTCTTCCAAAACTTTTACCTAGCAACTATACCCAAAATCATCTCTTCTTTAAAAACCCTAGAGCCTCCAACCTTACTTACAACAAGAGAGTTTGGTGCTTTTGTTTCCAACTTTACTTTTCATTCTTCTTCTTCTACCTCTTCAAGTAACTTCAGAACAAGAAGTGCTAAAAGTGTTAGATATTTTACTACTATTTTCGTTATTTATTTATTTGTTTTATTTATTTATTTATTTATTTATTATTATTATTATTATTATTATTATTATTTAAGTGTGCTTTTTAATTTTTTTTTAATTTGTTTTATTTTAAGTTCCATTTACCTTTTTTTTATTTTTAATTTTAGTATATTTATTTATTATAATTATTATGGTTATTATTATTTCTTTTACTGAGTTTGTCTTTTTATATTCTTTATTTGGCCTTTTTCTTAGTTTTTATTTGTCTATTTTATCTTAAGTATCACATTTAATCATTTTATCTTTTAAGAATTTTGTGTTATCACTATTCTAATATACTCATGTTGTGTTTTAATTAAGTGATAATAGTCTAATGTTCTTAATCTTTATTTGTTTTTTCTAAAAAAACTCTAACGACGAATTTTAAAAATATTTGGGAGTCAGATTTTTTAGGATCTTGAGGTGAGGAAGTCGATTCCTTGGGAGTCCAAGTTCGATTTCCAATATGTTTTATTAAACGTTTAATATATTTGAAAAAATCATTGTTTATTTATTTATTACTTTAACTGTATTATTAAATTATATATTTTATCAATGTAACTTTACATATTTAAATTATTGTCATTTTTTAGTAAAATTCTCTAGCATTTTCAATATTTTTAAATTTATTTCCAAATCGTTAGTATTTAATTTTTTTGAGTTTTGTTAGAGAAGATGTATTATTTTTTTTTTTCTTTTAAATGTTTTCAAAAGCATTTTCTTTAAAATTTCCGACGACAAAATTTAGAAAATTTGAGAGTCCGATTTTCTAAAATTCTTGAGGTGAGGAGTCAATTCTTTGGGAGTCCAAGATCGATCTCCAATATGTTTTTTTTTTTTATTTATTATGCCCTTTTATATTTGCTTAATTTACTATGATGCTTCTTTAGTTATGTTTCTCTTATATAATGTTCATATTAAGTATTATGTAATTTCTAATTAAAATTCCCCAAAGTTTTTTTAAAATCTTTTTAAATCAAAATTTCTAAGTTTTAAAATCATTCTAATTTAAATTTATCTAAGTTTCTTAAAATTTTTCACAAGACTCTTCTTAAATCATTAAATTTCTTTTCTTTTAAAACTACACTTCTTATGTCTTCGAGCATTCACAAATTAATCTATGATTTTAAAAGGTTTTCTAATCAATTATTTTTCTAATAACTTGTTTTTAAGATCGTTTTTCTAAAAAAAATCCTATGATGGAATCTAAGAAATTTCGGAGTCTGATTCCCTAGAATTCTTAAGGTGAGAGATCACATCTTTGGGAGTCCGAGATATGATCTCAAGAAAAAATAAATTTAATTAATGTTTTAAAAAAACTTTATTTATTCAAAGACTATCCTATGACGGATTTTGAGAAAATGTCATAACTTCTCACCTTCTTGAGATGAGAAATTTTTCCTCAATTATAATATAATCAAATTGACAGAATTTGTTCCACTTATTTTATGGTATTATTGCTTCAAATGTCAGAGTAATGAGGGGTGAAATAAGACATTCCTTTCAATTCAAGATAAAAATAAATTGGCCACTGTTTTGCTTAACGGATGTTGTGGGGTGCTAACACTTTCCCCATACAAATGACTCCCGAACTCAACTCTAGTTTTCGTAGACCAATTTTATTTTTTAATTAAAAATTGTTATTTTACTTCGGTGTCCAATCACACAGTAAAAAAGATTGGTGGCGACTTCTTTTTATTTTCTTTTAAAATTAACCCTTTTCGAGGACGTCGACCACTCCGTGTCGTCTTGGGCACGTGGACCTATTCCTGCAGATGGTGGACGATAGGGAACAGATGGTGGATGGCGAACAGGGAACAAGTTTAAGCAAATTGAAAATCTGAAACTGTGAAATCAAATTAAAACCAAGCCCAATTACAGGGACTACATCGAATGTTTAAAATATATAGGAGCTAAATTGAAGTTATACTAAAATCATAGAGATTAAATTTATAATTAACTTAAATTTATCTCTCAACTATTTCTTATTTGTAATTAATAAAAACAAGGAAAATTATCTATTTATATTTTTGAATGTTGGAGATTGTATCAATTAAAACCTCAACCTAACAATTTGTATCAACTTGAGCTCTATTACAAGGGTCAAAATTTAGACCATTTATAGCCATATAAGGGAATAAATTTAACCTGTATAATTTGTTATTGATTTCCTTTGTAGCCCTTTTTACTTGATTTCATTTAAATCAACTCAAAATCCTGAAAATAAAATTATTATTCTCTAAAAACCCTACCAAATAGTAAGAAAAATTATCATGTAATTATTTTTTCTTAATAAGTAGAGTTCTATATAGAAGACAAGAAAATCAACAATCACTCAAATTTAATAAAAATGTGTTATTATCTATTTGGTTCTCACATTTTTCTCAAATTTACGTTAATTATTGCATTTTAAGAAGTCCTATTATATACACATGTAAAATCTATTTATTAACGATTTTAAAATGAAGTTCTAATTGATAGTCTAAATTGAATTAATTATGAAAGTTTAAAGATATATGAGAGGCTTTAATTGATAAAAACCCTAAAGTCTAGGTAAATTGATTTTAATTTTCTAAAAAACCAACCATTGTCGAAGGGAAGTTCCTACGACATGATAGATCGGCGACCTTTGAAAAAAGGGTAAGAAGTCGTTTCTCTATTTATTTGATTTTTTACATAATTTAAAAATCAAATAAATAGAGAAAAGCCGGCTATCGGAATCGAACCGATGACCATGGCATTACAAATGCGATGCTCTTTTTCTTCTTCCGCATGTAAAAAAGGAATAAATAAATCAATCAAATTCCGAGAGGCTTCATGAAGTGCTTCTTTAGGAGTTAAACTTCCATTGGTCCATATTTCGAGAAAAAGTATCTCTTGTTTTTCATTCCCATTTACATAAGAATCAGACCTGCTATTAATGTGGGTATTTCCGTCTCCAGAGTAGGATCTGCAGCTCAAATTAAAGCCATGAAACAAGTAGCCGGCAAATTAAAATTGGAATTGGCTCAATTTGCTGAATTAGAAGCCTTTGCGCAATTCGCTTCTGATCTCGATGCGTTTAGGATTGCTGTTGGGAAAAAAAGTGAATAAAGATAAATTTCAACCGTGTTTTGTATTTGGTAAAATAGATTGTGATCAAATCTGTTAAAATCAATTTTAAAAATATGTTTATTTCATACATGTTTTTAAAATCAACCTACCACCTTTTGAATTCTCACAAAATCAGATTTATTTCATACGTTTATTTATTTCACCTGATCAAATCTATATGGTTTGATTTTAAAACAATTACATCATATTGATTTTTTTTTTTTTTTAAATAAAGCTATTTTGCTTAATATACAAAAATTAATTCAAAGTAAACAAAATATACCATTCTAAACAATAATTTAAAATTATTTATTATAAAAAAATAAAAATTTTAGAATAGGTCTATTTTAACTAGAACAAGATAATTTAGTATCTATTTACCAAACACTAGTATCTACTTTTTTAGGTTTCAAGTTTAAACTTACCAAGCATTAGTTTACTTTATTTCACAACTAACATTTCTAAAAACATAATTGCCAGAAATTATTTTAAAAACTAAAATAATTCCAAACTAAACTTGAATGCTCTAATTTTCAAATTTTGAACCTTATGTTTTAAATTTCGGCATAAGTTTAACTAATTTCTAAGAGAAAAAAAAATACATATATACATATACATACATATTTGATTCTCACATTTCTCTCAAATTACATTATTGTATTTTAAGAAGTCTTATTATATATGTGTGTGTAAAAACTATTTATTAACGGTTCTAAAGTGAAGTAATTGATAGTCTAAATTAAATTAACTATGAAGTTGTAGATGAATGTGAGGCTTTAATGGATAAAAATCCTAAAGTTTAGGTAAATTGATTTTAGCTTTCTAAAAACAATCACTGTTTTGAAAGACTAAATACTCTAATTTTTAAATTTTTTTGGAGTAATTGTTTTAAATTGAAAAACTAACGAAAATATTTACAAATATACATGTCATGGTTAACTAGTGATAGAGACTGATAACCTTATTTAGTGTTTGTCAATGTTTATCTTTAATAGATATTAACATTTTGTTATATTTGTAAATAAATTAGTTCATTTTCCTATATTTGAAAACAACCTTTTTATCATGTATATTATAGTTATTATTTTATTTTTTATTTTTTATTTTTTTTATTTATTACACTCCCACTAAATATCCACCTAAATCAATCTATATGGATATGGCTTCAATGCATATACACTTCAGTCCCTAAAACACACATTCACATTAATGTTAACATTAATGAATTTTTAATTTCCTTTTTAGAAAAAACAACTTGATATAAATGAGAGAAAATATGTTTTTTTTTAAAAAAAAATTAAATTTGTATTTTTAAAATGATAATTGGTGTCTTACCTATTAAATTATGTTTGAAGGGAGAGAAAATAATATTTCAATAGAGATAAAATTTCTACTATGTATAAAAGGGGCAAAATGGAGAGAATTTTTACATTCTCTTCTAATTGCGCTTTCAATGGTAACATCTCCATAGAAGCATTCTTAATAAAATATTGTGCAAGTGTTTGTGCTTTTTTATGGGCTTTATTTTGATCCAAAACGAAGACAATCACCATTGACGAGTGTGTGTGTTTTCCTTTTTGTTTTGTTTTTTTTTTTTTTCCAATTCTTCCTTCTTAAAAAACAAAGGCAATCCTCATTGATGCGTGTTTGCGTGTTTTCTCGTCTTTTTTTCTTCCCAATTTTTTCCTTGTAAGATTTTCAAAAAAGTATTGCTACTTTAGGGGCTTTTTATATTGATTGATTATGTTTATGACAATCTCTATATCCAATATAAATGTAACTACCATTAGTGTGTGTTTTTTTGTTTTTTATTTTCTTTCGTCTTTTCTTGGTTCTTCCTTTTGCATTTTCGATACAACAATACTGTAAGCTCTTTTTATAGGCTTTATGTTGATTTGATATGTTTATGTTTACTATTGATATTGAAAATGGAGAGAAAATAGGAAATAATGAAGAAGAAAAAAGGAGATATAAAGGTAACTACCATTAATGTGTGGGATGAATTGGCAAATGGGAAGATATTTTGTTTTAATTTTAATAATTTTAATAGTATCATTTTATCGCATTGTTAATTCAATTATTATATTCATTCTCCTTGTATTTTTAAGGTGGGTTCTTTTTCCTTTCCTCCTTCTCCAATAAAATTAACATTTTAAATTTCTAAAAAATGTGTGTTATTTGGTTGTATACATTAATTAGAGTTTTTTTTCTCTCTCTAAACCAATGGATAGAGAATGTTAAAAGATACAAGGAAGAAAGAGTTTATTGGAGTGGGTGAGAAAAACGTGAGAATCAAGGGAGAGATATAAGGAAAGATTTGAGAATATTAGGTAATGAATAGTTACACGGAAAATTGAGAATACCTTCTAATTTTAATTTAAAAAATTTGATTGTGATTCAATTATATAATATTCATTATCCCTTCATTTTGAGAGAGGATTTGTTTGAAATGTTTTAAGATATAATAAAAATTAGGTTTATAAATGCAAAGTTTAAATAATATCTATTTATGACATAAATAAATTTTAAACTAAAACTAAAAACTCTTTAATTACAATTATTAAACCTACAAGATTTTAGGTATACATTGTTTTTCTTTGAACATAATTTTCAAAGACCCAAATAGGATAATGGAGGAAAATCCGTTGTCTTTTTTCCTTAAACTTTTTATAAAATTCCATCTTTTTTAATCTCTTCAAACAATCGCAATAGTTTTATTAGAGATATCCAATATTCATCGAGAGAATTTGAAATAAAATTCCTCCTTTCATGTATGGGAGTATATGCTTTAATGATAAATATACGAGAAAACATTAAAATAAAAAAATGTTGCACTATCTATATTACAAATTACAATACCAAATTCATATATATATATGCTAATTTAATTACAAATATTTTCTTACTTTGTAATATATATATATATATATAGATAAACGATAATATGAAAATACTAAGAAAAAAATATATAATTTTTATTACACGTTAAAATTTTTATATATTTAAATTTTTTTAATTAAAACTACGAAATTTCACGTACATTGTACTGGTTTTAAACTAGTAAATAATAAGGGAGAATAATAGAGTAGGTATTTAATATTGGGTAAGGTTTGACATGGAAGATGATGACCAATGGGACCATTGATCAGTGTGGAAAGACCAAATGATCATTATCTATGCATAACTTACTCACCTTTTAGGGCCCCAATAACTTCTCTCTGTCCTCTAAATCCACCATTGTTAAGCCTTAATTTGTCCTCTCGTCCAAATTTGGAGCTTCAAGGTTAAGTATTTATTTCACTCCTTTTTAATAGTATAGATTTTTTTCCCTTAAAGAAAGTAAAACGTTATCGTTTTGCGTTTGACCTTTCTTCACAACTACAACAACAATAATAATAAGTTAAATTATCTGTCTAGTATTTCAACTTTAAAATATGTATATTTATATGTGTTTAGTCCGTGAATTTTAATAAATATTTAATAGGTCTTTAAATTTTTAATTTTGTGTCTAATAAATTTCTTAACTTAAATCATGTTTAATAATTCATTAAACATTAAGGACTCGTTTGAAATGTTCTTGTTTACCATTTCCTATTTTTTATTTCTTATTTTTTTAAAGAACTAGAAACATAAATGTTGATGCCAAAATTTTATCAAGGCTTAGCTCCTGACTATCAATAGGCAGCAATGGTAAATTTGCTTGATTGAAAAGAAAGAAAAAATCTGCAAAGGGGTTATCTTCATACTAGTGTAACAATTGCCACACGAGAGCTTCGTGCCTAAGTTAGTTGAAGACCAAAGCACTAAAGTTAGTAAACTTGTAACCAAAGAGAACTTACATGCCTTTCTTAAGACCGTAGGGACCCTATATATAGGATTTAGTTCTCTTATCCCATTAGGATTCTATTTCCGAATCATATTTGGATTCTCTTTAGGGTTTTTCATATCAACTTCGACCCAATTTCCTTTGCTTACTTTTAACCTTTTATCCTATTCTTGGGCCGATTTATCATTTTATTGCCTCTTTTGGACTACTATGCCTTTTTTCTCCAAATTTACCCATAACAAAAAAAACATGTTCAATAACTATTTATATTTTTTGTTTCCTAAAAAAAAAAATCAAAAAAAGAAATGTGTTTAATAACTGTCATTTCTTGTTATTTTCCTTAATCCTAATTCTAGACTCAAATTAACTACACTAATAGATTTTAGAGGTACACAACTTAGGATGTTGATTCAATTTTGAATTGCTTATCTAGTACTAATAGAAGGATTAGATGAACTGTATTTGCATGAATATAGGACTCTAAATATAGGATTTTCCCTCTCGAGCTCAATTCATCCTAGTGTCTAAATCCTAACTCATTTGCATGCAATTAAGCTAATAAACACAACATTAAGAGTGTCCAATTGCAGGTGTCTCAATCGATCTTTCACTCGCATGCATAAATTAATCAAGATTCAAAATCCCAGTTTCAACAAGAATTCCCGCTCTCTCGAGCAGAGAACAAGTCTAAAAACAATTAATCAATAACCAATCAACTAATTATACAAATAATAGAGAATTTGAAATGTAGTTAAAATGAATTCAATCCCAAAATCAGTACATTGTCAATAATCGTTCAAAATCTCTTAAACTTCCTAAGTAAATAACTTAGCTACATGATTGGACTAATAAAGAAGAACATCACAACAGTCATTTTTACATAAAAATTGAATGAAAATAGAAAGAAGGTGATAGCTCTAAAAAAAGAACTATTTATATGCCTTTAATCTCATTTGCTTGTGTATTTAATGTTTTTAAATGATTGAAATAGTAGATTCTCAAGCAAAGCATGCATTCCAGAGTGTTATGTACCGTTCAGGGTTGATTTGGAGCTATAGGAGTCATATCAAAGACCCGAGGCTTCAAAGGAAGTGAAATGATGAAAAATTCCCCCAAGAGAGCGCCTAGACGCTAAATGACGCTCATTTAGGTGCCTTAAACCCGAGAACAACATTTTGGGGAGTGCCTAGACACTTTGATTAGGTTAGTGAGCGTCTAGGCGCTGCCTCCTAGGCACTACTTCGGGATATGAATTTTGCTCTTCGGTTCTTTTTTCTAATATCTTTTAATCTGGGTGGCCATTTTGGGTGTATGACCACTCATTTTCTTCGTTTTTTCATCCTCTATCCATTTACAACATTAGTTTTAGGTTTTCTTTCGTTTTTCTTATGTATCCATGGATTGGGTGCTCTCTCTCTTCTTTATCTCCACGGATTGTTGAGGTTAGTGAGTTTTTCTAGGTTTTGGGAGCAAGGAACCCGATGTAATTTTGGAGATTTCTTTTTATTGATTAAATGCATTTTGGTTTACCTTACTTTGAATCTTGTTTGATTTAGATGTATGTTTATGTATGGATTGACTCCCCTACCCATAAGTGTATGTCTTTGCTAATGGATTATAGACTTGCATGTTCTTTAATTTTTCATCTAGCTTAAATCACTTAAGTAGCAAGGGTTGAATGTATGTATGCTGAGGATTATAATCTATTTTTTACTACGGCACTGAGGATGGCGCTGTGGCACTCTACAATTTTCGTTCACCCCATGTTCGGAGCACTGCAACACCATTGCAAGACACCCTCTCGGAATTTTGCCCTGTGGGAAATGCCTCAGAGCGTTGCAGTGCCCACTTTCCTTCTTCTTTGGCATTTCTCACCTTTAATTGCACTAATGGCCCACTAGTCTTTGCATTTGAATTTTTTCACCAAAGATTGACCATATTCTACACAATTTGCTTTGCAACTTGGTATTCTGAGATAACTTCAAATTAACTTGTTAAATAGCTCATTTAACCATAAAAGTTTTCAAATTAGAAGCAAAATAAAGCACTACGACTTCATGTCTATTGAGGGAATTACATTGGATGATGCTGTTGAGAGTGAAAATGCCAGGGAGAATCCTCCTCCCCCTACTGAAACGGTAGCCAGTGAAGTTGAAGTTGATCCTCCAACAACTACTCATGAATCATAATTGAGTGTTTCTAATAAAAATGTTGTCGGTTCTAGTCTCGTAAAGATGATTATGGTGGGAAGGATGTGTTGGGATTTGTGCTCTAAAACCTCATAATTGATTAGTTAATTAATTAATTTAATTATTAATTATGCAATATTAATTTATCCATTAACGAAAAAAACCAAGGTTATTGCATGAAGTCTTGAATATGTATATAGTTGACATATGGGTGGATCTTGTTCAAGAAATAACCTAAAGGTTTATAGTATATGGATAAGGTTGGATGCCTTATCCTGGTGACACTATAAATACGACCCACTTTGTAATAGTTACAAATGGTTTGATCCAAGTCATTAATGTGGAGACATGTGAGTGGGAGTATCATATACAAAGAGTTTGTATAAGATCGGACCACGAAATATTTAATCTCTCTTTGTAAATCTGTTAATTGATGATAGTATTTCATAGGATGATCATGTGCGAGATCTCAATCCTGAGTGACTTATGAACTCCTGTCTGTGAGGTCGATCCTTTGATTTGCATGGGTGAGAGTGGCCCGAGTTTCCAACTCAATAAGCCTACAATTTTGGAGATTTGACTAAACGACGAGGAGCTGAGAACATAACTTCACAAGATGGAATTCAGTCCTTCCTAAATAGAGTAAGTAGATGAGTAGTTCCCTTAAGTGCTGATTTCGAGTCCTTGAATAAGGGGCCCCACCCTCTCATTAGCCCAAGAGGGACTTAGTTTATGGTTAGATCATAAACAAATTGTTCATTAAAGAAATCAGTGGTACTTAAATATAAGAGGTAATTACAGGGGTAGGACAGACATTTGACTCAGCTGTAATTATGAACAACTCGTTAAGGACAGACTTGCTTATACTGATTATATCTATGGAAACAACTTATCCTACAGTGCATAAGAGTTCAACTATGGGTCTATAGTGGTTTGCCTTGTAGTTAATGATAATTAATTAAAGAGTTTAGTTAATTAATCTTGGATCATTAGAGCTTATAATTTGTAGGTCCATAAGGTCTCTTTGCTAGCTCACCACAGACTAATAAGGATCAACTATGTTGAAAGAAAAATTTGAAATGTTCAAATTTATGAGGAAAAATATTAATTATATTGGATACAATTAATTACATGATTTATTATATAGTTTATTTGAATAAAATTCAAATTATAACTTAATAATATGAAGAATTAATTTATTTGAATATGATTCAAATAAATAATTATTTATTTGGATGAAATTCATATAAATAAATAGAGGAAGAATTAATTAATTAATTTTGAATTGGATTCAAATAAATAATCATTTAATTTGGATAAGATTCAAATTAAATATTTTGCATAAAATAAATATTTAAACAAGATTTAAATATTTTAAATCATTTAATATGAGATATTATTTGTATAGATATTTATTAATATTATATATAATTAAATATTTAATTTAAAATATCTGCAAGAGGGATTATTCTAATAGGTTTAAGAGTAACACATAGAGTTCTATAAATAGAGTCTTTGGGAGCCCTAATAAAACACACTCTCTACCAAAATAATCTCTACAATTATTCTAAAACTCTCCCTCTAGAAATTCTCCCAATAGAAATTATCCCAATTTCTTAGAAAAGTTCTAAGAAAATTATTCTTCTCATTCCCTCTATTCTTTCAAAAAGCGGTCATTCCCTCTATTCTTTCAAAAAGCGGTTCCTACAAGAGGAGAAATTTTGTTGAAATTATAGATTGGCAAAGATATGTTGCTTAACATTTTCTTAATTACTTGTATTTTAAATTCTTTCAAGAAATCATAGAAAATGTGACAGCACGCTTCCGTCGGAATTCAATTCCCTTCAGGATGATGTGTCCCTTAGTCAATTGTTGTCAAGTATCAAAGAATTCGCTGGTGATGTTGCTACTAGTATAAAGCCCTCTGCATACCCTAGCCATTCTGACAATTCTTATCATAATTTTGTTTCCTCTAAAGACTGTGCCTTAAAAAGCAGTTCAAACGATGAAGTTGAGCCTAATTGTGCTCCTGCAACTCGTGCATCCTCCCGAGCCAAAAGGAAGAAACCTGCTGCTTCTACTATGTCTTTAGTGCCTCTTGATGGAGTCTCCTAACACTCTGAGGAGAGCAGAATTTATTGGAAGTATGTGGTGAAACGACTATAGAAGAGTTCATGTACGTGGCCACTGCTTTATCTTCCAAGAAAATTATTTAAAAAGTTGCTAAGTTTGATTATGGAGCATTTTTCATTGGCCAAATACGGCGTCATATCGGGTTTTAAGCTCTCCATCTTTCCATTGCTTATCCTCATCTCAGTTCAGGGATATTGTTATCTCAAAAACCAGACCTTCTTCCTGCAGAGGAAGTGGTTGGTGAGGCTCCTAGTCTCCTTAATTTTAGTGACAAACTTTTCCAAGGTCATCATGTACCTAATCTTGTTTCCCCTGCTTCCCCGAGACTAATGATGCTCCTAGTGCTGAAATGGTTAATTCCTGTTTTGGTCAGCGGCTTATGCACTCACTTTCTGTACAACTTCATACTCTTATCGAAGTGATTGAGCGGGCAGCGGATCACAAACGTGAAATTTTTCTCTTGCAAACTATGATGAGGCGTACTGTGGATCACAATGGTGAGGTAGGGCTGTCTCAGTGATATATATATATTTTTTTTTCAGCCAGCGGAAAAGTGTTGGTTTGGCTATTTCTGATCTTCTACATTTGTCTTCTCTCTACTGAACCTTTTTTTGCTATAGACCGTTCGTTGACCTTTTTGTTGAATGGTTGCCTCTTTATGACAAGTTATCTTTGTATGATCTGTCTTAAAAAATATATTAGCCAAGGGGGAATTTGATTAGTTTGTTGAGTCTTTTATGTTTGGCTATATATATTTGTTTAAGTCATCGGGTGATGTGCGGTTGTCTCCAAGCATGCTCCAAAGGAAACTTATCTCAGAAGTTGTCATCCCAGTTGCTCATCCTGCAGATTATTTCTTTCCTTATTTATCGTATTTTACATATTTTGTTCGTGAGATATCTTCTTTCCTTTTCGGTGATCAACCGATTTTGTGTGGTATTATTTTCTATCATTCAATGGTACTATTTAAGCATAAGAAGCATCAGAGTTAGAGTGTAGTTCAATTAATTTGGGAAATTGTATTTTGATTAGTTCAAAAGTTTTCTTTGCGCTTTTTAAAGAAGAAGAAGATCGTGTTGTGCTTGAAGCAATTCAATCTTCTCTATTCTTTTTGACTGAGTATCAGTACGATAAATTATTCCGTCTTGTGGCCGACTTAGGGGGAGCCTAAGACTATTCTAAAGAGAAGGAGTTCTCAGACTCAAGGGGAGTTTGAGTCGTTATTCAGAGTGAAAGACTTCACACTGTAGAGAAAGATAATATCGAGTAAGAGGGAGTCTTACTCACTTAAAGGCATCTAAGTATTGAACCACTAATATTTCATTACTTAGTGGAACCTAAGTTAAAGTGAGAGGGAGTCTCACATCTAGGGGGAGCCTGGGTAGTTAGCTAAGTTGGGTTTTACGTGTGTCACTGTGAATGAAGTTGTTTCATAGATAATACAACGTTTTAATTGCTTAAATATTTCATATTAGTGGATTATCTTTCTTGAGCTCTCTGCCCTGCAAACATAGGTGATTTATTGTCGAATTAGGTCACCAATTTCCTTGTGTTTACTCTTAGTGTTTCAGTTCTAACTCTCTTGTTGTTTCTGATTGTGCTAAGGTGTCTTGAGAGACATCTGCTGTTTACTGTCTGAACTCCTTCCTAAAATTTCATCGCATATGTCAGTTGCTCCCTAAAGTTAACACAACATCCAAACATAGGCGTATATTTGCTGGATTAAGGATTGGAATCGTCATAAGAGAAGCTCAGAACAGTGTAGAAAAGATTACAGAGAAGATCACAAATATTTTTTTCCTGGAAAACATGGCCACTATATTTATGAAGAATATGAAGAAAACGACTAGGGTATTCCAACGAGCAAAAGAAAACAGGAAAAATATTTATTAGATCCAACAATTATGAATTTAATTTAACATAAATGTTTCAATTCAAAAATAAAAACAGTAAAATTTAAAATGGAGGGGTAATAAAAAAATAAAAAAAAAAATTGCTTATTTTTACGTGTGAGGGTAGTTACCCAAATCTGCCCACCACAAATACAATGTAAAATGTCTTGAATGATATTTATACCCTCTTGGCAATACTTATTTTTCCAATATGGATAACACTCTTTCTTTTCCACTACACTTTTGCTATGGATCTTGGTCCAAGTCATTTCCAACATATTTCACCTAATATTTGTATTTATTATTATATTATATTATATTTACATTTGTTATATTCTTTTGCTTATTTGGTAGGTTTATATAGGGGTGAGCTTGACAGACCGAAAAATCGAGCCAATCGAATGGAACTGACCGAACCAAAGGCGGTCAGGCGAGATACAATATGTGTTGGTCGGTGTTGATTTTACATGTAGTGGAACCGACCATATGGTCGGTTGGACCATTTCTTGGGTCGAGAACCGATCGACCGCCCAACTCCATTTAAAAAACAAAATTTTGTTTAAAAATATATAACATATCTTCCGCCTAGGGTTATTTGTGTGTTGTCTCGAAGTCAAGAAGCCAATAAAAATTCAAGATAATTTAATATATCTCTTCCATAAGTATTAATATTTAAAAAAATTAAAATAGTATCCTAATAAAAAATTAAGGAAGAAAAGTATCAATAATTGATAAGGCACAAATAATTAAACACTAAACAAATTTAGTTTGTTTTACTTAATATTTAATAATATCAAAAACTCATTACCATTCGTATTGACTAAATAAATTCATAAGGAAGAAAATGAAGTTTCACAAATGTTTTAGTGTAGCAAATTTTATAACTATATAAACCGAATAAATTAACTGACCGACCGACGCACCCACCAACATCTTTTTGACGTTGCGACGGTCGAGGCAGTTTGGTCATTTTTCATCTCGATTATTTCGATTCGGTGCTGGTTTGGTCGGAAAACCGACTCCACAGGACCAATACGCAGCCCTAAATTTACACTCCGAATCAGTAGCAATATTAAGAAATTTCAATAAAATTATCGACATATTCATTAAAATTTAATAAATGGTTTTAGTTATTAATATCAAACCGACTTCGGATATTTTCATCTACGTCAAAAAAAAAAAAAACAAAAAGAAAAAAAGAAAAAAAACGATGCACAACAATCCTCTTCCTCGAATTATTCTAAGAAGGCAAGTGAACTCGACAGTTGCCACGTGTTGCTTAGTGTCCAAATGTTATCAGTTGGATTCGATTGTGTGCAACCGAGTGCATAATAACCACTTCGATAAATTATCTTCCTCTTCAACTTCAACCGCTTCAAAATTGAAATAAATCTCACCCATAATAAATTTCCACATCCATATCCGATTCAATTTAAAATGATTGATTGTAAATCACTTTTAATCCTTAATTTTTAAAAAAAAATTACAATCAGACCATAAAACCTTGTTTGGAAATTATTTAAGCCCGGTTTAATGATGGTTTGTTCTTTAAATTTTTAAAAATTAAAACGATAAACAATCATTCTACCTCTAAATTTCTTATTTTGTCATTTACTTTTAGTATTATTTTGAAAAACCAAGTCGAATTTTAGAAAAAAAAATTTTTAACTTGTTTTTGTTTTTAAAATTTGGCTAATAACTTAACTCTTTTACTTGAGAAACATATGAATCATTGTGAGACATTAAGAACAAAATATGCTTTATTTTTCCAAAATCAAAAATTAAAAACAAGATGGCTACGAAACGAGATTTTAGTTTTTAATTAAAATTTTTTTAAAATAAAGCCTACAAACTCTGTTCCAACTCTAGATTTCTTACTTTGTTATTTACTATTTATCAATATTTTGAAAATCATCTCAATTTTTTATAACTAAAAAAAAGTAGTTTTAAAATATTTGTTTTTTTAAAAAAAAAATTTAACTAAGAATTAAACTCTTGTATTGAAAAAAAAAATGTGAATCAATGTAAGAAATTGAGAGACAATAATTCAATTTTCAAAAACCAAAAGCAACAAATGTAATAGTTACCAATTGGGGCCTTAGCTTCTATATTTTTTATTTTGTAACAATTTATTCATTGTATAACAACTTAATCCAAGTATATTTAAATTTGTGACAACCTAATTTTTACCATAAAAAATCCATCAAAACTAAGTGTCAATTTTTATTATTTAACATTTTATACTTTATAACTTATAAACATATTGAGTCCTTAATTAATTTGTTGATCTACCTACATAAGAAACTCCTTTAAATCTTAACAATAATTTTCACGTTAAAGATTAAATTGTTACAATCTTTAAAGTATATAGACCAAATTTTTATATACTAAATTTTAGAGACTAAATTTTTACAAAATTGAGAGTAAAAAGCTCAAATCATTAAAAATCAAAGCTTAGTGACTAAACTGTTACTTCCATAAAAATTTAATTCTCATTTGATAATTATTTGAATTTTTATTTTTTATTTTTGAAAATTATGTTTTTTAGGCTAAATTATAAAAAATATTCTTGAACTTTGTATTTTGTGTCAAAAATACCTCTTTTTCAAAATATTCTTAAATTTTCAAAAAGAGTTCAAAAATACCTTTATCGTTAGTTTTGGACAAAATTCGTCAGTGTTTTGTTTCAAAAATACCTCTAGACTCTCAACAGTTTAAAAAATATCTTTAAATTAAAAAGATGTTCAAAAATACTTTTACTATTAATATATGAAAAGAAACCATTAATACCTCATTGCAAAAATTTCTTTAAATTTTCAAAAGTTGCATTTAGTACACCTACCTTTCAAAAAAGAGTTAAAAATATTGTCCTTACCTCTCCTCTCTCCCCTACTTAAATTTATGATCGAAGACGTTTCTAATTTTCCTCTTTTTTCTTTTCTCTTTTCTTCAATACTCTCTTACTCCTCTTCTTGTTAAACCTTGATTTGAATATTTTAATAAGTTTGTATGTCAGTAGTTGAGTGTTTGTTAATATTCAAATATGTTTTTTTTTTTTTATTTGACTATTTATTATTTTGATGAGTTTTAAGGAGATATTTTGATTTTATGATTTTATGATATTTTGTCAAATTAATTTATGATTTAATTGAAGTCACGTGAGTAAATGGTATAAGAATTGGGCAAATGGGAGAAAAGTAAGAGTATCTAGTGGGAAAGAATGAGAGTATTTAAATAATTTGTCTCAAAATTAATTTTTTTCAATTCAAGATAGCTTCAAATAAATTGTCCTCACTCTATTAATAATAGGATCATTTTTTAACTTTTTTTGAAATATTAAGAATATTAATGTAACTTTTGAAAGTTCAAAGATATTTTTAAAAAAGGTAATTAACAGTTTCCATCCATATATGAATGATAATGGTGTTTTCTTGACCTTTTTAAAGTTTAGGGGTATTATTGAAATTTTAAAAGTTTAGTGATATTTGTGAAACAAAGTGCTAATGGTTTCCACCAAACTAACGAGGAATGTATTTTTTAACTTTTCTTGAAAATTCATAGATATTATTCAAAAACTTTGAAAAAGTTCAAGGATATTTTTGACACAAAGTACAATGTTCAAGGCTATTTTATATAATTTAGCATTTTCTTTTACAACTCATTTACTATAGTTTTCATCTTTCTTCACGAAACACTTAGTTCTAAACCAAAATCCAAAAACAAGAACAAACTTCTAAAAACTTTCTTTTTTTTAAAACTTAATTTAGTGTTTTAAAAACACTTCTAAAAGTAGATAACAATGTACAGAAACCAATAGGTAAAAGTAGTGTTTATAAGCTTAATTTTCAAATCCAAAAACCAAAAACTAAAAGCCCCGTTTAATAACCATTTAGTTCTTTTATTTTGGTTAAATGTGTTTGCTTTCTCACTGTTTCGTATAATTTTTGCATTTCATATATAAATATTTGAATTCTTACCCAATTTTCAAAAACAAAAATAAGTTTTAGAAACTACTTTTTGAGTTTTCAATTTTTGGCTTTGATGTTGTAACACTTCTAAAAACTAGATAACAAAATATATGAATTAATAGATGGAAGTGATGTTTATAGGCTTAATTTTCAGAAACAAAAAACCAAAATTCAAAGGGACAGTTGTAAATATAGCAATTAGGTCGAAGTATTAACGAATATAGTATAATCAAAAGAATTTGTAGATACATCAAAATTAAATCTAACTATTGAAGATTATTAGTAATAGACTATATCGCTAATAGAAGTCTATCAGTCTATCACAAATAGATTTTGCTATGATTACAACTCTTTAAAAATGTTGTCCTACACTTAATTGTCGTCCTAAAAGTGATATTTATTGTAATTATCCTAAAATTTCAAATGTACCAAGGGTCCAAAATGGTTATTCACGGTGTTTGGAACAAGGTTTAAAATGTCGATATCGACGGAAATATCCAGGCCTTAATTTTATGAAAATTTTGATAGATATTTTTTTAAAAAAATAAAAGATAAAATATTAAAAATAAACTAAATTTAAATTAGTAAATAAACCTCTTATGAATTTTAAAAGTCTACTATGTATATTATGTTTATATTAGTGATATTTTGGTGTTTGTTTTTATATTTTGTAAATTTTTCTATGACATAATGTAAATATTGATTCACCTCTCACGTCGATTTCGTGGAATTAATAGGAACATAGAACAAATTATTTTTCATAATACCAAAAAGGCCATGTCCTTATTTACTCTTTTGCCATGTTTTAATTAAAATTCAAGATTTATCCGACGGTATTAAAGCAAGGTCAACAGTTTTGTACAACGTGGCAAATTTGAATAGTGGGGTGTAAAAACAGCGCGAAGCACCTTATTTTTCCTCCATATTTTAGAAAAATGTGATTATTTAAGCAAAAGGAAAAAAGAATAAAGTTTTGAAAATGATAATAGATTAGCAAAGGCTCTTCGCTTCTCTCTCGTTGAAGATTAAGGCAATCCGATTTCACCGCCATGGGAGGAGGGGAATTCATTAGAGCAGCGGCGAAGATGGCCGGAGCCGGAGCCGGAGCCGTTAACGCTGGTGTCCGAGGATCATCGACGGTGCCTCAGTTTAGGCAATTGCTTCGCAGCGCGTCGAGACCGTCGTCTGTTTCCGTCGGATCGTCTTCTCCGGTGCCACCGGCAAAGGCCACCGCCGGTGCCGACGTGGAAGTTGTGCAGAAACCGGCGTGGGAGATCGATGACTGGGAATTCGCTAACTTGGAGGACGATTTGGCCATGGACGCTGCTGGGCTTAAACCAAGGATTGTTTTTGGGGCCGTTCCCAGTTTCGAAGAGGCGAAGGAAGCTACGACGGAGGTGAAGGAGGCTTTGGATAAGTATGTCGTGAATTTTTATTCTCTTGGGTTTTGTTTGAATCAATTAATGAATGGTTCTGTTCTGTGCTCTGTGGTTTCAAACCGAACTTGATATCGAATTGGCTCGTTTCCATTTCATTAGGTTGAATAGTATGTGTATTTGTATGTTGAAGAAAAAGAAAGCGAAGAACAGTGAAATTGGAGGTAAAATTAATAAAAATCCTCAACATATCATGAAAGGAAGAAGTATGTTTTGGGTTTTCTCATTGTTGATTTGTTGTACGCTGTTGTTATTTTACCTGAAAATCCATTTGGAGAGGTTTAATCTGTTGTTTTTCCCTGCTCCTGGCCATCTATTACTACTCCCCAATCAAAATCATGTTTCAGGGGTGAGCTTTTTGATGTTTTTGGTTGATTTTGTTTTAGGGTGTACTTGTCTTCTTTACCAGAATCTGGTGGATTAAATCTGATGGTACCTTCAAAAAGTAAAGAGCCCGAGTCTTGTTTATCTATTGAGACGAGTTTACAGTCACAGACTTCGGTGCCTCAGCATGCAATTCAAGCATTTAAGCTGCTCAAGGAAAGTGCTGAAGCTCAGGTAATTAAACTACTGGACTTTTTGTTGCTCTTCTTACCCTAAAGATACTTTGAAGTATGAATATCAATTTATTAGGCCAATGCTAAGTAGTTCGTGCAATATGTTTGGCTTCTTGAACAAATTCTTTTAGAAGTCTGATCTCCAGAGTTTGAACCTTCACTTGAGTACTGTTTTCTCCTATTAGACTGTTGTTGCCTCAATTGCCTCTGACCCAAATGTGTGGAATGCAATGTTGGGAAATGAAGCGCTTAAGAGCTTCTTGCAGTCATATCAGACCAGTAAGACTCTGTTCAATGTTAACTTTGGGTAAAAAAAGAAAAAAGAAATCAAAACTTCTCGCGAATGACACGTGGTTATACTTGTTGCAGACAAGGTACTTGAGTATCATGAAGTTTCTGAAGAGCCTGAAGAGGCAGCAGTTGTGAGTTACACTGCGCAGTCGCAAAATGAGTCGAGAGATGTCTTTCACGAGACGCTAGAATATATTAAAACTTCCATTGATGACATGCTGACTAAGGCATCCAGTTTCCTTCAGAAAATATTTGGATCCTCACCACCTGAAGTTTCTGGAAATGACAAAGCAACCTCTGGATTTTCCACTTCAGAGATAGCCATGGGAACATCAATCATGGGACTCGTTGTCCTTGTTGTTGCTGTACTGGTTGTGAAGCGAAATTAGATGTTGGACTATGTTTTTTTGGGTAAATTTGTCGACTTTTCTGTCTTGGATCTCTTATTATGTTCTGCTGATCTGAGACATATTACTGGGTCTTTTTGAAGCAATACTTGATGGAAGCAATACTTGATGGAAGGAATAGTTGTAATTATTAGTTATTGCTCTTTTGTTTTTGGTAATTGCCAACTTTTATACATGTGTGGGGAGTTTTATTACACAACACGTAATTTGTAGGTTGAATGTTGATATAACCTCAAAAGAACATGTATCTATATGTTTTTGTTGAGTTCTCGGCTGGACAGTTGGGTTCAAATGACCATTTCACATGACAGTTGGGTTGATATAACTTCATATATACATTTATTTAATATATATAGTTATTCCATATGTATACTCCACTTATTCTGCATAATTATACACATGTATACCTAATTGTTTTATAAATATATACTTTATATTAGATAACAATGTTAAACAAAAGAGGGGAGGGGAAGATGTTGAAGATGTAGATGTTGAGTAAGAAAAGAGAGAAAAAAAAAAAAAAAGGGGGGATAATCAAGGAATGAGAAAATAAACAATTTTTTTTAGAAAATAAAAAATAAAAATAAAAACCGCACATGATTTTCAAATTTTTCCTTTTCTATATTTGTGTATTTTTTGCCTTTTTTTAAATAGCCAAAAATTAATGGAGATGTCAAGAATTTGTTGATTTGATCTGTTATATTGTAGCTCTCTACGTCATAAAGCTTATAGGGTAGAAAGTCTTATTTACAATTTTGAAAGGGATATTAGGCATTCATCAATTTTAACTCGTACATGTAAAAAAAACCATTTTTCTCAACTCTTTAATGACAGTGAAGATCTGTTCTTTATGTTGTGCAACCGATGTTGGTAAGAACTTCGAGGCAAAGAGGAGATAGCAGTAACTACTTTTCTACTATAATATCAGTGTTTTCTTTTCCTTTCTCGGAAGCTGCAAGGCTGTTCAATCTTACATTTTATTGTTTGTTATAAAGATACAAAATCGATCAGCAGTATTCTACAGTTCAAAAAAGAAAAGGGAAGGATGGTTTGGGGGGCTGAACTCAATTGCTTCCATTTAGGAAAGCTTTTTCACCCAGATCAACCCTTGCCACTATCCACAGGAGCTCAGGAGGGGACTCTGAATTAATCAGTTGAAATGTACATTATGTCCTCCTTTGCTATTTGCATTTGCCCTCTGTCTCTTCTATTCGGTGCCTGTGTCCTGTTGGGCTGGCCTCGCTGATAAACAATCATGCACTCGACATCAATACTCAAGTTATTCTAATGGTAAAGCACAAACACAAACAGTGGCTAGTTAGACAGGTGATACCTTTCTCAAAACGAACGAAAGGTATAGATATGCCACTTCCCACTCGTCCGGAGATAATGTACCTGCATCCACAAGGCAAGAATGAACACTTCTACACATCCGAACGCCCCCATTGAGCGAATAAGTTACAGCCAAAACTTACTCTGATCTTGGTTGCCATCACCCAAGGCGCCAAGTCGTCGCATTAGATCCACAAATTCAGGTTTTTTCAAGTACTCATGCACAAATTCGTGCGAGTTCTTGACAAAAACCAACTCTAAGTCATACTGCACAGTTTTAAAGAAGAAATAAACTCAATATGTAAAGAATAAAAAGTTCAAATAATAACAAACTCCCATAGGAAATGAAAAGAACAAGCAAACAAACAAAAAAGAAACTTTAAAAAAATACGAGAAACAAAACAAAGTAATGAAAGAACAAAGCGCATAATGGAGAAACAGACACAAAAATCATGGAAGCAGAACCATGACACTGAAGAGCCACTGAAGTTAGACCAACGAAAACAACAATCAGCAGCAAAACCACAGCCCATAGAGGATGAAAATTTGAAGAGAACCATAACAAAATCAGCTATGACGAAGGGAAAAAGTTGAAAGTAACCCCTACGAAAGCAACATGCCGCAAGGTCAAAAGAGATAAAAAGGTCCACAGTAATATCTAAAAAGTTTTATGGAGCTTCAAAAATGTTGTGTCCGGCACTGAAAGCATAGGAATTTCCTTCCAAAGTAAGGATACAGGTAATTCCACTGGGATCTTCAGAGAGGAAATCAAATATCCTCCCATTGTTTGAATCGAAATTAATAATACTGGAAACCAGATCTGTAACTGGCGTACGGAAGAAACCTCCTATATGACATCTTTAGAAACAACACTACTGGTTGGAAAAATAAAACCCTGTGAAAGGGAATGAATCCCCATCGAAAGCTCTTGAGAAAATCCCACAGAAGCTGAAAAACTCCTGGACAAACTCAATTCTCAGCAAAATTAGAGTTGGAATCGACCCACTTATAAAACAAAGAATAGGATCAATCTTGCCATTGCCCGAAGATCTAGCGGTGAGTAAATCAGATCCATGCTTTCATTTAACACGTACAACAGCATTTCCCAGAATGGGACCTAAATTTGACCTCAGTTGGAAGAAAACCACAAAGATCATGTTCTACCTCGCACCGATAAGTTACAATCCAACCAAATTTAGAGATTGAGAAGAGCATTTTGCCCAAAGTAATTCCCACGAGCTTCAATGCAATTGCTAAAATCTTAAAAGGTAAATCTTGGAGTGTAATGTCATCCAACCTCCACAACCTTTAACCATCTCAGCCTTGTTATGATGGTTAAACTTAAGAGCTTGAGAAGAGCATTTTGCCCAAAGTAATTCCCATGAGCTTCAATGCAATTGCGAAAATCTTAAAAGGTAAATCTTGGAGTGTAATGTCATCCAACCTCCACAACCTTTAACCATCTCAGCCTTGTTATGATGGAAATTTCCAAGTTTCTGCCACCTTCCCTTTTCGCCTAGACCTCAACAACCTACTGTCTCCTATTTGAAAGAGTGCTTTGTCTGCCAAGAAAGGATTAACGAGACAATCCTCTTCAAAATGAACCATCAGATCGGAGCTTGAGAAATCTCTCTCCTATCATCATTCATATGCATTCAATCTTGAAATAATCATCAAGGAATTCCATTGGAGCTTAAGAACCTCCTTTTCTTTCTGAAACCAATAAGACTGGGTTCAGAATTACATCCCCTAATACACAGAAACCACAGAATTCAAACTTTGTGACTTGGCTGGAGGGAAAGTCCTTGCACTTCAAAATCTTCCCATCTATTTCATTTGAACTTGCCTCTGGGAAATGACTGATCCCCCATGATTCATTTCTTAAAAAACTATCCCTTTCTGTTGATTCCAAAGGGGCCACACTGCTTCTTCAAGCCACACTCATGGAGATGGAAATGCGTTCGAAACTCTGACTAAATTGGTCGTACCTCTTAACTAAACAGAAAATTCCAGCATCTACCCTATCTTGTCTGAAGAAATTTGCTTCCAATGGAAATTGCATAACATCAACAATTGCCTCTTCAAACCATCAAAGCTCATTGCTATGAAGCAATATATGAAAGTTTTTTTTGGATAAGAAGCAATAAATGAAAGTTGTAAGTAACTCTTCTTTCTTCCAGCTTAAAATTCCCAGTAACCAACCAAATAAAAAAAATAAAAAATAAAAAAAATAAAAATAAAAACTCTATTTTCCGCACTGGAACTACTTAAAACCATGATGTAGAACAATAGAACCACACAAAAATAACTAGACTAAACGAAAAATTGAAGAAACTACTAACACGCACTTGACTTGCTCTATGGTGCACATTTATTAGTTCAAAGAAACCAAGTTCTTTGTGTGAATAAAGCAGATTAGCCTTTTTTATAACAAGAACAAAGTAGAATAGCATTTGAGAGGTCATTATCTAGAAACTAAACATAGTTGTCTTAGGAGTAGCGAGAGGACAAGAAGAAGAAATGGTTCCATAAAAATATTTGTCAAGTTTTCTTGCTTTGCGAGAATTCCAAGTTTTCAAGTAAGCCGTTACCTCTTCAGCCAACGATTTGAAAATATGAAACGGGACAATCCATTCGGGACAATCAACAGCATCCTGCAACAGAGAGATATCTCCAATATAAAAGACAAATCAAAGAAACATAGCCAGAAGGCAATGAAGAACCACCCCTATCTCAGGGGTTTGTGCAATCTAATAAGAACTGCAACACCCATGTATTAGGTACCTCTAGATGAAACAAGTACTTTATACCAAAGGGGCTGGAAGCGTTAAATTTCTGAACCAAGCAAAAATGAATAATTGTCAATTGCAATCTCAAGAAAATAACTGAATACTGCATCAAAGCAGGAGCAATTACTAAACAAAAAGGTCAGCTTTCACCTTTTCAGCATATTCTTCATCAAAGCGTATCCAATAAACGCTATTTCCAAACATCAAACCTTGAGCTGCAAATTTATAACCGAAAAATCTCTAGTAATAATGTCTTCACACACACACATATATAAGGAAACCAAACTGTTATTGAAAATTATGAAAGAATGTACAAGGACATACAAAAATACAATCCCACTGAAAGGAACTCCAACCCTAATTACAAAGAACCCCAACCTAAGAGAATGAGCTCAACTTGGTAATTACCAAAATCCCAATTAACCAATGGTCATACCGATGAGTCAAATATAACCAACCCCTAAAATTCATCTCCAATAGTGTCGAAGTGAAAATACAAATAGTAGTACATTGTGTATTCAAAATAGAGAATATCATATCACAATTTATACAGTCTGGTATCATAAGAGTTCAAGGCAATTCATCTCAAAACCACCAAAGAGTGAGGCGAAGGTAGCATGCTAATCTCCTCATAGCAGATGCTTCGGATTTGATAGGGAAGGAAGATATTTTAACTCCCTTAGAACTTAGGCTCTATTTGCTTATCTTGTTTGTTTCAACTTTGGAATATCATCTTCAGCTTTGACAAATTCTGGCTGTATTACTACAACTTGAGCTTTGACAAATGAACACTACTTACCTTACAAGTCTTTAGGTTCATTAAACGGGTATTCATGCGCTTTTAATTCTTCAACAGTACCATATATTAATATCTTGTTATGAGGAGTAACTGCTAAGGGTTTCAAGGGCATTAATGTACTCTTTTTCGTTAATGTTAACCATATTAACTTCAATAGGAAGCATCACAGAGTATGAATGGTGAATCGTGAATGGTGATTGACATCATGTAGAAACCAAGGACAATAAATAAATTAATATATTAATATCTGCACTCATACGAAACCACCCATTTTTCTGCCAGTCCATAGATTAGTTCTTACTTAGAGCAAACGTTTCCATTGCTAGATGATTAAACACAATGAAAATCTTGCCATATTATGTCATTCCTAGAAGTGCTTGGGACAGCTATACATATCTATACAAGATGAAGCTGGAAAGTCAAAACAAGAAAAATACCTTCTCTAAGCTTTCTGACAATTACATTAGCATCTGGCATGGTTCCAATGAGAATACCTCCTGGGCGAAGAAGAGCTGATATATTGGATAAGGCACGTCGTGCACGGGCCTCAGTAGACCAAGAATAATGCAATGCAAACTGCAAGTTTTAATTTCAATGGAAGATTCAGAATTTGTTCAAATAAACTCTTGAAGAATCTACTAATTTCTCCCAATTGCATACAACTTTTCTATAAGAACTACATGTATGGGTAGAAAAATCCATCCATCTGGCACATATTTGAGTGTCTATATTGTTCTTTAATAGGTTTGGATGATGAATGAGCCCATAGCTGAAAGCAGATACCAAATGTTACCAAACAAGAACGGCATAAATCTATGATATCACTCACCTGGCAACTGCAAATGTCGAATGGAGCATCATCTGCTAAGACATGATCCAGCCTCGCCTAATAGGCCAAATTCGCAGGTCAATTGAACAGCATTCAACAAAAATCATAATCATATTCACACTATGTTAGGTGAACAGTAATTTTGACACCCATTTTTCAAACAGCACTGACTTGAAAAAATTGCTATAATGGCCACTAGTACATTGAAAAGCTCAACAGTATAGAAATCAAGAATGTATGCCCAGTAAGAGGAGAGAATTTCAATTCACTAGCTGTTCATCTAAGTTCCACTACCTCGTAACAATCTCCACATATTAGGCGGGCTGGAAATGAGAACTTTTTACGACGCTGATGATGGTCAGCATCACCATTGTAACGAGTACGGCAATCTTCTATCTGAAATAAGACACCATAATGATTCCATCACAAGGCACAGGCTTAAGAAAATAAGGGGATAACAATCTAAGAGATTGTTTCTTGTTCTACTAAGAAGTTATGCAAACTAATGAAGCAGAGATACTCAGGAAATAACTGCCAAATGAATAACTCTAACTAGAGTTTCCACTCACTGATCCTTCGGCTATATCGATGCCAACATAATATCCAATTCTGGCCTTATCCCATTTGATAAGATCACCACCCTAGCAAGTGCAAAAGAAAAGTGTTCAACTCAGGAGTAAAGTATAGCAACACTTATAGATTAATGGGACCATTACCTTGCCACAGGCAAGATCAAGAACGGCATCACCTCTGCGAGCATAAAGCTGAACCAAGACACTTTTAATCTATCCAGTAAGAACAAGTCAAAAACAAACCATTAAGATTATATAGGATTGAGAATCATACATATGATTAAAAAATATATAGTGATCAAAATACAACACACACCCAATTATTAAGCTTCTTTAAATGGATGATAACACTAGCTTCTCGCTCTTCCAAAGTCTGATTCGTCCTCGCACTGTAATGTTCAGCCACTTTCCGAGCAAAAATCTTGGTGCTTTCATCTTCTAAAAACTCAGCATCACCTACAAAATGTATACAATTATTACAGTAATCCTAAACTTGAAATACAACAAACTATCTATATTTTAGTAATTTTACTATCAATTGGCAAACAAGCCAAATTAAATATTAAACCCACGTAAAAACTTACAAGAAAAAATCCAAAAAGTGCAAAAACTTATTGGCAAAATATGAAGAGTTGCACAAATTGAAACCATATAACGAAACCAATTAGAATAGTACCTTCTGGGTTGTATTTGAATCTGGATTGGGGAGGCCCCACAGACGCGGATGGGGATTCTGAGTATCCTCGTTTCATAGCTACAGAGGGGAAGAAAGAACCTGAAGTCAACTGACTGTAGATTATAATTCAAATACGAAATAAAGGGGGTTTGTTTTTCTTTTTCTTATAATCTTTTGGCCAGGAAGACGGCTATTGTTGGTAGCATTCAAATACCATGGACCTCTAAGTATTACAGTTGGTATTAGAGCTACTGTTGTTGGTATCAGCTGGAAGCCTGGAATGATACCAACAGCAACTGATCCCAACTGTAGTACTCATTATTGTATTATAGTTATTCAAAAACCAATTGTAAAGACCAGGACCTAAGAAGCACGAATACAGATACGAAACATAGATACAACACAACACGAACATAGCGCCACATTAGTTTTTCAAAATCTAGGACAGGGACATGATAAGGAGACATTTAGTATATATTATTTTTATACAAGAAGGAAATTCAAAATCAATGAGTTTATGCATTTACATGCTTAAAAATTAGTTTGATATATTTTGTCTCAAATTTTATTATTTTGCATATATGTGTCTATATAGTATACTTGACACATGTTCGATGCATGTCTAACAAATGTTAGACCTACTTAAACTAATGTCTAATAAATCCATTGCACTAACAAGTGTCCAATACATGTCCAACAAGTGTTGGAGTGTCCACATGTCGAAAACAGATACACTACTGAAACTACAGTGTTCAAGCTTGTTAGCTTAGAACCTTAAACAGGGCCAGTACTCATGCATTCAAACACCCTAGATGAAACAAAACAACTCACCTGGCATTTATTCAAATAGTAGCACAAACGATGAAAGAAAACTAAGTTCACAAACCATTCAAAACAACGATTCAGTTTGGGATCCAAAAAAAAAAAAAGAACAAAACAAAACAAAAATTTATCATAACCCTTAGGACACAGAAATTATAAAATAAAATGAGAAATTGAATGAAATGTGAAAAACTCATGAACTATGGAGTCTTCCATGGCCATTTCTGACAAAACTTCATCGCATGCCTAGGTCACTTTGCTCTTACTTAAAAAGTCTTTTTTTTTTTTATGAATGGTAAGTATTAAGTATACTCAATAAGTGACCCCACCATTGGAGTCGGGATATGCAAACACATGCAACACGACTATTGCTTATGTTACGTAACTATGGTGGGACCTGAACTTTCTTTTTATGGTTTTTTGGAACTTTCTTTTTATGGTTTTGACTCCTTTCCTTTAATATCTTGGGATGTGTACCACTTTCGCATACATAGTTTTGTGAAAATCACTTTCATATATATAGATCGCAGTAGGCATGCATCACTTTCATACACCCCAAGCCTCTCTAAGTATGCATCGCTTTCATACATACCAACTCTCATCACTTTTATGTACTAGAGCCCCGGAGCATTACGGAAGGGAACTATTTAACATTTCATGATTCTTGTGAGCCATCACACATGCATAAGGTCTCACATAGATAAATCAATTCGCAATATGGTACAACATAACAGATTTTTCATACATAAATATCACCATCCTCCACTTACATGACATGTATACATATATACTATTGCATTCGCTTCACATAATAATCATGCCATTCATAAATTATTGGTATCTACAATCCATGGCATTCAAAAATTCATTAGTATTTCAATTCATGGCTACTTCAAACATTCACATCGAATGTACAAAAAACACCCAATCATGAACTAAGGCATTCCAACAGTAAAGCTACTTACCTTAAAATTTCCAACAAATAAAGTTATCCTCAATTAACGGAACCCCCGGTCCAAAGCACATAACACAAACCAAAATTAACTCCAATAGAGCCTAACTCATATGGCAAAATCAGCCTAAAAGCCTTAAACCACTTACCCAAACCGTTCTTTGATCCCGATCCGCCTCAAGTCCTCCAAAAATGGTTCAGACCTAAGCTTAACACAAAAATTTAAGGGTTAGAAACCCAAATTAAAACAACCATGGTGAAATCAAAAGGGAACGGAGCCTAACACCTATCGGAGATTCACCGAACACTCTTATTACGAGTTGGACGCCGTATCAGTCTCCTTCCAAATCACGAATCTAGGACCAATACGTAGTGGGCAAATTAGATTTAAGCTAAATAGGTTATGGGTAATCACGAACCAACAAGAAACCCAAATTTAAATCACTAAAGCTCCTACTCACTCCTCACAAGGAACCGAACTGGCGGCTGGCGGCGGCGCAGTGACAGAGAAGAGAGTGAGGAAGAGGAAGGAAAATCGGTAGAGAGAGAGAGAACCCCACTGAATGAGAGAGAGAAACTACCGTCGAATTGAGGCACGAGCGGCCGCGTTCGGCGGTTGACAGCGTGCGGCAGAGGTCGTCGTCCGGAGTGGAGGCCACGGCGGCGCTGGCGTGCGTGAAGAAGAACGAGAGGGCTGGGGAGAGAGGAATCGGGGAGAGAAAGAGAGAGAGAGAGTGGAGGGGTAATTAACCCCTACATGTTTTGGAAAACTACTAAAACTATATAAAAATTAAAATTTTTTATTATGGCTCTTCTCAAATATATAAAAAATAATCAAAATATTTATAAATATAGCAAAATGTGATAGATCGAGACTACTGTCTAAAAATATTTTTAGTGATAGACACCACTTTATTATATTTTTGCTATATTTCAAAATATTTGTACTATTTTTACTAGTTAAAACAATTAACTTAAAAAAATGACATGGTTTCTTCCTTTTTTTTTTTTTTTGGTCAATCTTCCCCATTATTGTACTCAATTAAAATAAATAGTTTTTTTTAAGAAGTGTTAGATTATAAAAAGAATCAAATACCATAAATTTGACATGCTTCTCTCAACTCGACACCAAAATAGACAAATACGTGCAAAATCCTCCTTCTCAATCCTAAAATTGAAGAGAAGAATATATACGAACTGTGTAGCACTACGGTGCTTCTACCCTCAAATCGGAGCGTCGCGCATAACGCCTCACAAACATCCATGCCTGATGCATGCGTGCGTCCTTTCGTCAATGTTCGAACCACCGTAACATAGAGTGCAGCCTCGAGCAAGCCCACAACGCCAGTGCTCTAGGGGCAATCTCATCATTTCATCTCCTTTGAAGCCTCCAACGCTCTATTTAGCTCCTAATTGCTCCAAGTTAACCCTAAATGACCCTTAACACTCCTAGATGCATGTAATGCTTAGATCCTTTGAATTCTCTTCGATATTTTCATTTTCACTTTCGTTCTGATCAAGCTCAACTCACTTATCTTTGTTTTTGTGATGATTTGATGATCTTTAATGCTTTGGACCATGGTTAAAGGCTTTTGTGCATACTATTTTGAGAAGGTTTCAGGTGTTGTCTTATCTTATGGCTAATGATGCGAGAATTTAATGTTTTGTGCTGACATGTCTCATGTTGAGGCTAAGGATCTCACAACATTCTCAGAATTCATGTTGGCTTTTCGCGCTATTTGTTATCTTGGGTTGCTTCTTATTTCGAGAAGACTTTTGTATGTCTGCCTTTGTTGGAACAAGTAACTACTCGTGTGAAGAGTTGGTATGCTAGGGCTCTGTCTTATGCTAGTCGGCTACAACTTATTTGTTATGTTCTACAAAGCTTTCAAGTATATAGGCCAGTGTGTTTATTTTGCTTGCTTAAAGTTGTTCAAGACTTTGATCGCTTGCTTTGCTCCTATCTTTGAAGAGGAAGTTGGAAAGTGTTGGTCGGACTAAGGTTGCTTGGTCATATGTTTGCCTTTTGTGTAATAAGGGTGGTCTTAGCATCCGTCTAGCCTTGTGGCTTATTATGATTCACTCTGGATCCTTGTGGGTAGCTTGGATGGAGGCATATAGTTTTACAGGGGCCAAAGTATTTGAGCAGTTACTGCAATTAGGTTTTCGTTTTGGGGCTTGCAAGCTATCCCTCGTGTTCAAGATAGTTTGAAGCCCTTGGTGTTGAATCGTATGACAATCCTAGAGGGAGGGTAAATATGGTTTAATTAAACTTTTTCCTAGGTATGCTCAATTTAAACTAATTAGTAAACTTTTGAAAACAATACATTCAATCAATCTCAATCAATCAAGACAAATAATATAGAGCATACAACAAAATTTAATTGCAAAATTAAGTAGGAAAGAGTTAAAAAAGAAGACATTGCTATTATTATAGTAGTTCGGTTAAACTTACCCTACTCCACTTTCCAAACGCCCATTGGGAATTTGAATAAAGAAATTCTTTCATCTCTTTCTACAGATTAGAGCCCAACAACAACCTTGCTTCTTTTATGGGTTCAAGAGTAGACTCAATCATTTCCACGAGTTAGGATCGAATCATTACAAATTTTAGAAGCCTTAAGAACAACTAATTGAAAGAGTTTATAACATGCAAGCTGAAGCAATTGGATCTAAAACACTCTAATATGGATTAGTTTTGAGAATAAAAACATGATTTTTATCAATTAAAAACAAAAATAGAGTTTTATACCTTTGAAGCTTACAATTCTTCAAATTTGATGATAAAAATTGATCACGAACTTTTCGTGGACTACCGCTAGAATCTTCCTTGCTATCCTTCGGTTTTAGAACTGATTGTGGGATCAAATTTGTGATGAAATTGAAAGGAAATTTGTGAATTGAGAGAGATTGAGAGTGAAGAGTTTTGTGTCAATTCTCAGCAAAAAAAACAAGAATCATCAAGAAGTATAATCTCAATTAGAACTTCTCTTTTTAAAGAGATTAACATGCAAAGAAGATTAAACTCCAAATTGACACCTAATTTTCCACAAAAAAAATTGGGATTATTGTCAATTTGTGTGAAGACCACACCAAGCATTTAGAGTCTTAGTCATAAAAACACTAATTTTGGGGGAAAATGGAAAATTCCACCAACCTTAGTCAACACTTGACATTTTGACTTCATAAGTCAAAATATATATTAATTAATTATAAAATTTAATATCATAGATTAAATTACATAAATCTCAATTTGACTAATCCTGATATGAATCCCTATTTATATACACGATATTTAAACGAGAAATTATCTTAAATGGAAAAACTGCTAAAAATATTTACAACTAATAGCAAAATACGTAGTCTATCTGCGATAGATCACGATAAACTACTATTTGTGTCAACATAGATAGTAGACTATTGTGATCTATCGCGGTCTATTGCAGACAAACAGTGAAATTTTGCTATATTTGTAAATATTTTGGTTCCTTTTGCTATATTTGAAAATAACCCTATTTAAATCATATTAAATATTTCCATCTCTTTCTATTGTTAAATTTGAATTTAAACAATAAGTTGTTAAACATATTTAACGCTTTACTCCCTAAACCGAATTCAAATGCTTCAAATTCACTCATTAAATTGTTCTAAGGTTTGGTCCGATATGAATTAGTAAGGAGACCTAATGAACATACAGACCATGAGCTCCAATGATTTGATATTAACTAGTCAAACTCTTTAACCTAATTAATTAACATTCGTTAACTATTGGGACACTCCACTAAAATCTAGTAGTTGCATTTTCTTCACTGTAGATATATTTTTGTCTACCTGATATAACCATGATTAGTAAGTTGATCATTCACATGTTATTCGTAGTCACAGTTGGGTAAAAAAATTACCATTTTACCCCTGTGATCACTTCTTTGTTCCATAAGTCTCACTAATTCTCTAATGAACAATTGGTTTATAGTCCAATTATTAAACCAAGTCTCTTTTAGGCCAATGAGAGGGTGGGGCCCCTTGTTCAAGACCTGGCAGCACTTAAGGGAACAACCTATCTACTATCCCTAAAACGGGTAGGAGTGAATCCTGTCTTGCATTCTATGTCCCCAGTTATTTACCTGGTCTTACCCTTGAAATGGAATGCTTATTGAGCAACAAACTTGAGCTACTCTCACCCATGCAGATCTAAGGATAATCCCGAATGAATAGAAGTTCATAGTTAGCTCAGGATTAAGAACGAATTACCTAAGTCATCGAATTGAAATAATCAGTCTTAATAGTAAAAAGTGTTATCAGAAAAAATGACTATTTCGTGGTCTGGTATTATGTAAACTCATTGCATAGGATGCCCCCACTTATATGTCTTTACATAAATGATTCAGGATCACATTGTTTGTATTAATTACAAAGTGGATTGTATCCAATAGTGTTACCAGAATAAGATACCTAACCTTATCCATATACTATAGACCATTTTGGCTATTTACTCGAACTTGATCCATTTTTCATGTCTTCACATAAAATTCAAGTATTCATGCTAAAGCCTAGGGTTCTTAGTTTATTGAATTTAGGATTATGTAACTGAACCACATGAACCGGTGCCGAACCGCGTGAACCAGAGTCGAACTGTACCGAGCCGCTAGTTGAGCTGAGCCGAGCCATGCCTGCTAGTGCCTGCTTACATCAGCCTATCTTCTTCTTTGTGCGCCGCCATCCGATTTTATTTTATTTTTAGTTTCACCCTTTTTGTGTAGAAATCTTGTTTGCACGAATTCTTGGCCTCCGTTCATCTATTTTGGACAAATTTGGTGTCATTTTTCTTCTTGGAACATCCCCAATTCAAAATTGAAATTACAAAACAGTAATTTACAATTAAAAAAATGCCCGAAAACACAGGGGCCTTTACATTTAATCAAATAAAAAAATATAATCTATGGGCATTTTTACCCTAGACATTCAATTGCAAACCTAAATTCAATAATGTAGAAACCCACAAAAAACAATGCAAATTTCAAAAATTCAAATTAATTTTACGAGATGGCTCTAATACCAATTGAAAGGGTTGAAATCCCTAACACAGTGGAATTAGTACAAAACCAAATTCAATATAATTGGGATTTTGAAATACCAATATATTGGAAAAAAAATTACATAAACCTTCCTAGGCTAAGCATGGATTAGCGATAGAAACTTATTTTCATTGTCGACTCCGAACACGACCACCACGAACCTCTCCTATTCTATGAGGGATGAGGTAAGGATTGCAAATCCTTGATCTTGATCTTTTTGGGAAAAACAGAGAGCACACCAGAGAAAAAAAATGATCGAGAGAATAACCTTTTTTTTTCTGTTTCTTTTGCAGGCATATTTAGGGAAAGAGAGCAGGAGACGTGGGAAAACTACGTAAAGCGTAACTCCCACGTGTGAGAGTTACCTTTTCATTTATTTATTAAAATAATCTATTTATTTAATTTAAAATAAATAAATAAATAAATCTAATTTAATTAATTATTTCACTTAAATTATATTTAAATGAACATCTCCCATTTAATTTAATTAAATCAAATTTAATTAAAATAAATTAAGAAACTTAATTCTTTAATTAATTAATTGTCAAATTAAATATCTAATATTTAATTTAACCTACATTTGAATCATATTCAAATTTTATTCTCTCATAACCTAATAGTTTTAATGTGCATCTAATACACATTAATTTTAACCTATAGTTTTAATATGAATCTAATTCATATTAATATTTGAACTCCTTCAAATATTTAATTCTCTCATAAAAAAATAATTTTGTATCATATTCAAAATTAAATTTATATTATAAAGTTCAAAATAAACTTTATATTATAATGTATCATTATGCATTATATTATTTCCCTAAGTAAATTTGAACATTTCAAATTTCATTCAAGACATAAATACCTCATCACTCTTTACGAGCTAGAAAGGGAACCTAATTAACCTACAAATCAGAAGTTCCAACGATATGAGATTAATCGGCTAAACTCATTAACCACATTAATCAATATTCGTTAACCGTGGGTACACTCCACTAAAGACCCACAACTACACTCTTCTCACTATAGATATATTTCTGTGTCCATGGTTATAGACCAATAACAACAAATTAGTCCTTCACAAGTGTTTGTAACACCAATTGGGTCAAATTACCTTTTTACCCCTAGGTTACTTCTAAATCCTTGAGTACAAATGCTCCTTTAGTGAACAACCTGTTTATGGTCCAACCATTAAACAGAAAACCCCTCTCGGGCCAGTGAGAGGGTAGGGCCTTTTGTTCAAGTCCCGGAGACACCACTTAAGGGAACACTTATCTACTTACCCTAAAGATGAGAATAAGTGAATTCCATCTTGTATAATTATGTCTCCAGCTCCCCTCTCGGTCTTGTCCCCAAGATAGTAGGCATAATGAGTCGGCAAACGGCCACTCTCACCCATACAAATCAAAGGACAATCCCTCGTGGACAGGAGTTCATAATATACTCAAGATTAAGACTAAGTTGCCCAGGTCATCCTATTAAAATAGAAACTTAACTAGTCAATGGAGTTACATCTAGTGATTACTATTTCATGGTCCGGTCTTATGCAAACTCATTGCATAGGATGCCCCCACTCGCATGTCACCTACACAAATGTGTTAGATCATTGCATTTGTATCAAATACAAAGTGGGTTGTATCCATAGTGTCACCGGGATAAGGTACCCAACCCTATCCCTATACTATAGACCCTTTAGACTGTATCTTGAACATTGATCTCCGTATGTTCCCACATACAATTCAAGACTCATAGAACAGCTTAGGATGTTAGTTTATTGGATTTAAGGTTATTAAGACAAAAAAAAAAAAACAATTAATAACACTTATTGAAGTAACACATAAATAACTCTTTATTAACAATTTATGATGCGCAAATAATTACATTTACAATCTACGAGTTTTAGGGCATAAAACCCAACAGTCACCTTGTTGGACGATCTCCTTGATGAGATGATATTTTTGCTCAATATGCTTTCCCTATGTCACACCCCGTCCCAAGTTACCCTCTTAACCCAAAAAGAGGGGTGAAAACAGCAGACGTCGACTCCTTGCGACATCTACTGTCACTTAACTTCCCAAGCACAACTCAACTAAACATAAAAGTATAACTCACATCCAGGCCACAAATGATAATCTCAAAATAAACCTTTATAAAATTAACAACAAAATTTTATACACAATACTACTCTCTTAGATCCCAATATGTATAATGCTAGGTCTAAGTATTAAATATTTACAAAGCTCAAAACTAAATAACAGATCCAGACAAGTTCGACAAGTAGGTTAAGCACCTCGGTTTCATTAGCTACCTGAAAAGTAGAAAACATTTGAAAGCATGATGATAACAAGTTATCATCGTCTTTCTTTTAGAAAAATAGAGTTTAAATAGAGAATCATGCGGTAATTTGAGTTAAATTCTATTGATAAATCTTCCTATGCGTTTTACTCTTGTAAATTGATGGAGATAGTTGTTTTGAAGCTTTTTGAATCTAAAACGCATACTTTAACGCAGGAACCCAAGTTATCCATGGACGCATATCAACCAAAAACGCAAAGGCAGCGGAGAATTAGATAAGAATCTTGAGAGGTTGTCGGGAGATTGATATGCTTGATCTGCGACGAAAGTGGTGAATCTAAATTAAACCGAAAATCTAGCAATTATGAGAGATAGACGCAAGACAGTAATTCAACCTCCAATTACGCAGATCTGCCAGCGATTGCAATGCAGCTTCTATAAAATGGCAGATCTGAAGGCTGAAAGGTTGTTGAATCTCTTGGAAGAATTCCTAAGTGACAGCAGAGTTCTTCCCAGACGACAATCAAAGACAAACAGCTCGAAAGAGAAGAGTCTCTCTTTCGTCCGCCTGACCACTTCACAGCAGAAATCATGCTTCCACACCTACGAGCTCAAGACATTGAGAAGTCATTTCATGCTTTCTATCTATTTCTTATTTGTGTTTTGGTTATAGATAAGAAATTGTATTCTTTGAAACTCTTATTCCATTCATCAATCTAAATATCTTTCATGGCTATTCATTTCTTATCACTTCCCATTTATTGTTTACCATCCATTTCCATTTATCAATCTAAATATCTTTTAGGACTATTCATTTCTTATCACTTGCCATTTACTGTTTACCATCCATGAGTAACTAATTCTCTTAAGGGTCACGGGTTGTGTTATCATCTAAATAAGAACCTTAGTTTTTTTTTATTTATTTCATCTTGTCAATTGTACTATTAATTTAATGCTTGTGTCCATCTAGCTATCGATATAAGTAGTAATAATCAGACTACTCAAGAAAGTAAGTGATTGTGGAACTCAATTGACAAGGTTAAGAAGTGTTATCTAGACATAGGAATAACTTTGGCATCTAATACTCTCCTATGCGTTATAGACATATAAGCATAGCGGCTGACAATCGAGAAAAAAGTCGCTGGAATGAAATAGATTTACCTATGCATTTCTGAATTTAGATGGTGACCAACCCAATCCCTGTTTTTACCATTTATACAATTCAATTAGTTGGATTTTGCTGTGTCGCATACCTCTCCATTCAATCACCTTAGGATAGTTTTACTGCTTTGTAGTTAGTCAAACGCATCACCTCTCTTTACTTTTCTTAAACGCATGACTCAAATAATCCACGAATTCTAGAATCTGCATAATCCCTGTGTTTGACCTCAGGCTCACCGAGATAACCTCATTCTTTGCTTATACTTGGGTGAAGAATAGGAAAACTTGATAGATTAGTAAAACATAAAACCAGTAGCAACAAGTTTTTATCAACACATAAGCTAAATAGCCCAGTGAGTAACAAGTTTTGAAAACTATTTTTGGTTTAAAAGCTCAATAAAATCATGCTCGTTATTCTAGTAAAGCATTGAAAGCTTAAAACATTTGTATATGCTTAAAAGATTTTTCTTAGTTGAGGCTGAGTTATCTCTATGCTGCTCAACGTCAAAATCAACCTCATCATATCCAATGTCAAATAATCTCAATACCACAACGTCGAATCTCCCTCTATATGCACATAGGAATTATAATTCAGACTGCCTACATGCCTTCACCAAGTCCATCGGCATTGGGAACCAATTTAAGTTGTTCAGATGCCTTTTCCCAGTTCTTCGATATTGGGGACCATATTCAGGCTGCCCATATACCTTCACCAAGTTTATTGGCATTGGGAACCAATTCAGGCTGCCCAGATGCCTTCTCCAGTTCTTCGGTATTGGGTACCGTATTTAGGCTGTCCAAATGCCTTCTCCCAGTAGTTCGGCATTAGATACCATATTCAAGTTATCCAAATACCTTCACCAAGTCCATCGGCATTGGGGACCAATTCCGGCTATCCAGGTGCCTTCTTCCAATACTTCGACATTAGATACCATATTCAAGCTGTTCAAATGCCTTCACAAGTCCATCGACATTGGGGATCAATTCAGGTTGCTCATATGCCTTCTCCCAGTTCTTTCACAGTAGAGATCATATTCAGGCTGCCCAGATGCCTTCTCCCAGTCGGCATTGATGACCATTTTTAACTAAAAACATGCTAAATCATTCACAACACAAGTTTAAAAAATTTCTCAGAATTTCCATAATATTTCACAAATTTTTCATAAAACAGTATACTTTTTCACAAATTTCGGCATTCCAGAGCATCAAGCTCAAAACTATGTAAAATCATGTTCAAAATCATATTGAAGAAATACATGCTTATCAAATCTAATTCATGCCAGAAATCTCATAATTTTAGGATAAACCAAACATTTATAAATATTGTGAGTAGAAATCATTTAAAACGAATTTATGTCACTCACAATTTGTCTTGAACTCTTAATGGGTTATATATTTCCCCGAGCTCTTCCCGGCCTGGAATAAATAATTTCTTTTGATATTCCTCAAAATTCCCTTCATAGTATATCTCAAGTCATTTTAGCTCAAAATGGCTTACTGACAGCAAAAATTAGCCAAAATGTCCAAAAATGGAAACTGCCCTTAGACGTGTCCAACAGCTCTGCAACACACTCACCCAGCCAAAAATAACCCCAAATGAGCGACAAACCTCGCATAGCACGTTGCCCGCATGCCCAGCCGTTGCCTCGCACACACTACCCCTCCTGGGTGGTGGTCTTCGCACACCAACCACCGAAATAACCTTAAAACAGGTAGGGTGTGCGCGCTCTGTTGCCCGCATCGTCGGCCTGCATAGCACGTCTTTGCGAGTTTAGTGAGATGCGTCTCGCTTAACACCTGCGCACACGCAACGCCACTCTCACACACCAGCGACACCTACCACGCCCCCACGTCCTACATACAACACCAATGCATCCTGCTCGTCAGCATGCACACCCGCATGCCCTGTGGCATGCTAACCTGCCTCCTGGGCGTTCAAAACTTGTCAAAATAACCTCAAATGAATTCTCACCTTCGGCCACAGCCCACGCCTTATTGCACGCACAACCACTCCAAAACTCATCCGACAGCCTCAAACCCACTGCCTTCAATTCTAGCTACTAAAAGTAATATTTCTAGCAAGAATTACAGTTTACTTCCTCTTACAAACCTGTAGATAGATGTCTTAACTAGCTTACCTAAAAAATTCAGCTTCTAATTCTTTCTCTACCATCAGATATCTTCAAAACTTTGCAGTCTGCTCCAGTTTACCCGATAGCCAGAGCAAGCTCAATCTTTTAATGAATTCCGAGTCATTCTTCATAGAGTTTCCTTATGGCAGCCCTCTCAGTACTACTAGACTCAAATTGAGAGAATTTGGTCAAAGAAAATCACAAATAGCACGAGCGAATTGCACACACCAACCTCTTCTACCAGCCCTTCTATTTATAGACTTTCCAGAATTCTGCATGCAAATTCCCAGCTCGCCACCTCAGGCTTACATGCATGCCTAGGCCACACTTAATCTCAAATTGACACCTAATCTGGCTTGCTTAATACTTAAGTCTAGGCTTTGCTTAATCAAGAAGGAATAGTGGACGCAACAAGGCCTCCTCTACACATCCTTTTGAGGTAAGTTGGCTTCCTTTCTCGGCTACCACTGCTCACAGCCCCTTTGGTCCACTTGCTTGGACGCATAGCTTCCTAACGCAACCTCCTTACTAACCTCAACCAACGTATAGCCAAGCTCACAAATGCACCAACCTTTCTACTAACCTTAAACACATAGCCAAGCTTGCCCAACATACCAACTATCACCATGGGCGCATGCCTCTTCAAGCCAATGCATCAACCCTTGGCCCAACACACCACCTAACCAACCCATCTTGCCAGCCACACACACACTCAAGCCAAAGGCCCTTTGTCACTTCTCTCTCAACCACCCACCTACTTAGCTTGCCATCACCTAAAGATAGAAGTAGAGCTTACACCTCGCTTATGGGTCCTAGGTTCTTTTGAATTTGCAACTGCTCCATTGTTATCACAATAGAGGGTGATAGGCAGATGCATATTTGGAACCACTTTTAGGTCGGTCAAGAACTGCTTTAGCCATACAGCCTCCTTTGCTACTTCACATGAAACTATGTACTCAGCCTCTATGGTGGAGTCAACAATACAATGTTGCTTGATACTTCTCCATACTATTGCCCCTCCATTTAGAGTGAACACTGACCTCGATGTAGATTTTCTAAAATCTTTATTGGATTGGAAATCAAAGTTTGTGTATCCCGTAAGGATCAGATCTTAGTACCAACATGAGTGTGTAGTCTCTTGTTCGTCTTAAATATTTAAGAATGTTTTTTACGGCAGTCCAATGACTATATCCAGGATTGGATTGATACCTACTAACTATCCTACAGCATAGCATATGTCAGGGCGTGTACACAACATGGTATACATCAAACTACCTATGGCTGATGCATGGGAACATGGCTCATATCTGTTAGGTTTTATGTCCTAAAACTCGTTGTTTGTTAATTTATAACTTCTTCTCAATAAAATTATTATCGAGATTTATTCAGCAAAGTTGTTATTGAATATATGAATTGCATCTATTAGATCCAATAAACTAAGAATTCTTGGCTATATTATATATGCTTAGACTTTATGTGTAGACATAAAAGTGGATCAAGTTTAAGTAATTAGCCAAACAGTCCATAGTACCTCAAGGCCGGGTACCTTGTCCTAGAAACACCATGGATGCGGCTCACTTTGTATTTGATACAAATGATGTGATCCTATATCATACATGTAGAGACATGTGAGTGGGGCCATCCTATGCAATGAGTTTGCATAAGACTGGACCATGAAATAATCACTTTTGCTTTATAACACTGTTTACTGTTAAAATTGATTATTTCAAACCTAATGACTAAGGTAACTCAATCTTAATCTGGGGCAAATTCGTGTAGAATTTTGATCGGTCTCGTGGTGTAATTGAAGCTGAAACAGAAGGTTTGATTGCTGTCGTGCAATCTGAGCAAGGTCTGGTATTTGAAGAATAGGGAGCGGTAGAGATCGAGTTTAGGGCTAAAAATTTGAGGTTAGTAAGTTAATTCAATTCTTAACAATTTTTATGAAGGATGGTTGAGCTGAATGTGAAAAGAACAAGTTTAATTATAGGAGAAAGTGACTGATACGGATTCCTCGAGTGATCTGGAGTAGGGCGATATAAATTGGGAATATCTAACGAACGAAGAGGAGTTTGTCTCTAAAATTTTGAGATAAGCTAGAAAACGTATTTCTTTATAAGTTTGTAGAAGTTCTAATTCACGCTGGAAATACGACTTTTAACAAATAGAAGCGAAGACAAAAGCGAAGACAGAAGCAGAATGAGACAGGTTTCGCTGGAAAAAGCAGCGACACTGAAGGCATAAGGGTGAGCAGCGAGACGAATCTCGCTGGTGTAGCTGGTGGCTTTTTGTTTCACAACTCTCGTTGGATCTCGCTAGTCTCGCTAATGTCGCTAGTCTCGCTGATCAAGTAAGTCTTACTGGTTTTGCCTACTCTCGCTGGTCTCGCTAGTTCACAGTATGTTGGTACAGTTTGGTCTTTTGCTTGAATTTTCTGGTTTAGTCTCGCTAATGGCCTAAATCTCGTTCATTAGTGAACTCTTTTATGAAATGTAACCTCGGTTGAGCATTTCTTTGTGGAATATAGTCTCGGTGATGGTTTTCTTCATGAAGTAGAGTCTCGGTGGTGAATAATAGAAATGTCTAAGGCTTGTTTACTAAGTAAAAAGGAATTTTAAGGGAATCTAACCCTTTAAGGGTCGGGACAAGTTTTGAGTGACAATTTTATTTAAAATGAGTCTACTTTAAACAAATTTTTTATATTGTATGATTAAGTTTGGAAACATGTCTATATGTTTATGCTTTCCACGGATTTTACGTGCTATGAGGATTATGTGCATATTATGTGTTTCACATTGGAAATCATTTGAAGCATGCTAGTTGTTAAATGAGTTTTACGAAAGGCATGCTGTTTATTAACCTATGATTTTATAGAAAGCATTGTTGATTGTTAATGAGATTGTAAAGATTTGAAATGTTATAAACTCATGAATTTATATTATGCTATTTTCAAAGCATGTTTTTTAATAATGTTTTTGAAAAGGCTCCAAATGCTGAAGGATACGGAGAAGGCATGTGGGTAGCCGGCATATAGAAATGGTTCTCAATGCTGAAGGACTCGGAGAAGGCATGTAGGTGGCCTAAATCTCGTTTATAGGACCCGGTACTGACGGACTTAAGAAGGTATTCGGGTAACCCACGATATGATATCTATGTGCACATAAAGGTATGATAGACACTGTTGTGTTGAGATTACTCCACACAACTTAGGATATTCGACGTTGGGTGTGTCAGAATTACTCAACCCCAACTAAGGATGATTATGACATTAAGCAGCGTTGAGCTCCGCTCCGCCTCAACTAAGTAAAACGTTTTTGAAATGTATTGTACTTTTATGGTTTTTCGGAAATGAAACGTATATGGTTTGGTAACATTATCTGAGCATGATTTGTCTAGATATGGAATAGCGAATTATTACTGCCTATTTATTATCATACTTTTAATACGGTTTTGATTTGTGTACGAGTTAAATAAGGGTTTTACTAAACATGTCACTCACTGGGCAACCTAGCTCATGTTTTCCCTGTTTTTCTATTTTCCAGGTAGCGAGTGAGTTTGGGGTGCTTAGCCTACACAGCAACTCGTCTAGGCCCACCACAAGTGTCTAAAATTTTGAGAATTGTAAATATTTGATCTTAAACTTGTGTCGTACATATAGAGGGTTAAGGGCAGAAGTTTGTGAACTTGTGTAAATTAAAGGTTGAATGTAAATCAATGTCTGTATGATAGTTTAACCCTGGTTATAGTTGGATGTTCAATTATTGTGTATATGCTTATTAGGTATTGGTCAAAGTATAAGGCTGGCAGTGGATATCGTAAGAGGGTCAATGTTTGCTGTCCTCACACTTTCTCCTGGTTTAAGAGGGTATCTGGGAAGGGGTGTGACAACTGGGCTTTAATGGAGTGACCCGGTAGTTAACGAATATTAATTAACTAGATTAAGAGTTCAGTCGGTTAATTTTAGATCATTGGAGCTCATGATCTGTAGGTCCATTAGATCCCCTTGTTAGCTCATAGACTAAACCTTAGAACATTGTATTGAGTGAATTTGAAATGTTTGAATTCAGTGTTGGAGCAAAATTTATACAAATTATTCGTTTAATTATAAATTAGACGAAATTGGAGAGTTAGAAATATTTAAATACGATTTAAATATTTTAGGATTAATATAGATTCATTGAGTTGGTATTTAGGAAAAGTGGAAAAATAATTATTTTAATATTAAATATTAAATTAATCTAATTAATTATATTTTAAATTAATTTTATGAAAATTAATTTGGAAATTAAATCAATTTGAGAAATTGATTTTAAATTCTAATTTAAGAAATTGATTTTAAATTCTAATTTAAGAAATTGGATAATTCCACTTTGTGCATGAGAAGTAGGAGGTGGTTCTCACGCAACCCCTTCTTCTTCTTCTTCATCTTCCACCACCAAATTGATTGAGTTGATAAGCCAATTTGCTAGCTTCTTGCATGCTAAGTTGTTATGCATGCTCTCTTCTTTAAATAGGAGGAAGAAATGGTGAAGTTGGGTTAAGCATTTATGCTAATTTATGAAAAAATTCTCCAAAAAACTCATAAGCAGAAAACAGTGTGTTCTTCAGCTTTGAGCTCCAAATTGAACTTGTTTTTGGATCCCACAATCCATTCTAAGGCCTGAGAATAACGAGGAAGATACTAAAGGTAGTCCGAAGTGTTCATGATCTAAAACTTGAAGAATCCAGCTTCAATTTTGATCTTCAACAAGTAAGTTCTTCTGCCCTATTTTTTGGTTTTAGATGTTTAATATTCAAAATTGAGTAATTAGAGTGCTTTAGATCCTAATGACTTCGGTTATTATGTTACTAACTCCTTCAATATCCTTAACTTCCTGAGGTGTCTTAGGATATTGTTTCTTCGACAAAAGAATTCCATATCTAAAAGTCAACAAACCCCTCTTAGAATTCTGCATTTTATATCTTGACAACATCTTGTCGATATATGATGCTTGAGATATGATGTGTTGTTATTGCGATTTCGAACTATTTGGATCCCAAGAACATACTGTGCTTCTCCCAAAATTTTCATTTGAAATGGAGTTGCTAGCTAAGTTTTAACGCCGGTTAAGAATCTTACGCCACTCCTAATGAGTAAGATGTCATCAACATACAACACTAGAAATGCTACAGTGGTGTTGACCATTTTCTTGTAAACATAAGATTCGTCAACATTGTTCAAAATCATAAGGTTTGATCACAGTATCAAATTTTATATTCTAAGATCTAGATGCTTGTTTCAACCCATAAATGGATCTTTTAAGTCTGCAAACCTTTTGCTCTTGACCTTATTTTATAAACTCCTCTAGTTGAGACGTATATATATACTTTCTTAAGATTGCCATTCAGAAAAGCTGTCTTGATATCCATTTGTCAAATTTCATAATCATAAAAGGCGGTAATGGATAAGAGTATCCTTATTGATTTTAATATGAAAACAAGGGAGAAGGTTTCTTCATAGTCCACCCCCTCTCTTTGGGTATAACCCTTAGCCACTAATCCTTATAGATTTGTACCTTTTCCGGCTTGGTCTCATTTCCTTTTGTAGATCCATTTACAACTAATAGGTTTGACCCTATCCGGTTGATCTACAAACTCCTAGAATGAATTGAAGTACATAGACTCCATTCGAGGTCCATGACTTTGATCCACTGATACCTGTCAACATCATTAATCGCCTGTTTATAAATCAATGGATCCTCAACATCATCATCAGGTATGACGACCTGAGTTCTATTAAACCGAAGTAACGATCAGGCTGCTGAACAACCCTCCACTACGTCGAGGCATTCTCATTTCTTAAGAAGGATGTGACTGACCAGAAGTTCTAGCACCATCAACAACTCTTGTTAAAGCACTAGTCTTATCAATAACTCTTGTTAATCTATCTTTAGTTTCTCTGGAAATCTCACGTAATATTAGTTTACTGCGAGATTGATGATCTCTCATTTGGTCTTCTTCTAGAAAATTAGCATGTGGCAATACAAATACTTTATTTTCTATTAGATCGAAGAAGTATCCACCTTTTGTTTTTTTGGGGTAACCTACAAAGATACATAATTTTGAACGACGTTCCAATTTTTTAAGGTTTTGTACCAACATATGTGCTGGGCATCCCCAAATCTTGAAGTGACGTAAACTATCTTTACGCCTTCTCCATAATTCATAAAGTGTTTTAGAAACACTTTTAGAAGGAACAAGTAACTTAGCATAACTCATCATTGATTGAATCATGTCTAACAGGGTTCTGTTTCTTCTTTCTGATACGCCATTTTGTCGAGACATACTAAGTGCAAAGATTTGAGATTGGATTCCATGTTCTATCAACTAAAATCTCAAGTACATGTACTCTCCACCTCGATTCGATCAAAGTGTCTTAATCAATTTACCTAACAAATTTTCAACCTCAACCTTGTACTCCTTGAATTTTCTAAGGGATTCAGACTTATGATGTGTTAGGTAAATGTACCCATACCTAGAATAATCATCCATAAAACTAATGAAATATTCATACCCTCCTCGTGCTTTAACATTCATTGGATCACAAGGATCTGAATGCACCAACTCTAAGGGTTCTTTCGCTCTAAGACCTTTTCCAGTAAAAGATTTCTTGGTCATTTTTTCTTCAAGACAGGACTCACATGGAGGTAGAAAGTTGTCTTCTAACTGTTTTAAAAGATCACTCTTAACCAATCTCTGAATCCTATTAAGATTAATGTGTCCAAGTCTTAAATGCCTAAGATAGGTATTTGAAGAAAGTTTCTGCCCCTTTTATTATGAGTTTCAGCTATTTTAAACATCTCAGCATTTAAAACTGCTTTTTCCTTGGTTGGTTTTAACACGAATAAGTTATTTTCTTGTTTTGCAGAACAAATTTGAATACCTCTTTTGCTAATAAATGCTTCATTGATCTTAAAAGATATTGTGTACATTTGTTCTAATAAACATGAGACAGATTCAAGATTTCTTTTCATTTTGGGAACATAAAACACATTTTCTACTAAAACAAATCTATCTCTGAAGAACAATTTCATATCTCCCACTGACTCAAGTGAGACGAACTCTCCTGATCCAACCCGAAAAGTAGTCTCGTCATCTGTAGACTGTTTTCAGGAACTAATGAAGAACAAATATGATTAGTGGCACCTGAATCAAGTATCCAGGTGCAGTAATCATTTTCCACTAAACATGTTTCAACAACTAATAAATCACATTTACCTTGTTTTTCTTTCTCAGCTTTCTTTTCTGCCAGATATTTATGACAATTGTGTTTCCAATGCCCATTTTCATTACAATGGAAACATTTTTCTTTGTCAGAAACTTTATTTTTTCCTTTTTGAGTAGCATGAGTTTTTCCTTTTCCCTTACCTTTCTTTTTCATCTTAATACTTTTATTCTTAAAAGAAGGATTAGACTTTGTTCCACAGGACGATCCTCTACAAAACTTTTTGAGTGAAACAACATTTGCTTCCCCTTCTTGTCCCTTTGGTTTTAAGAGAGATTGGTAAGTCTGAAGCTCATTCAGAAGTGTAGTCAGATTGTATTCTAATTTATTCATTACTGCATTAGTTGGAAACTGCAAGAAACTCTTCGGAAGAGATTCCATAATGAAACTGACTTGATTTTTTTCATCTATAACAACTCCGTTTACTTTCACTAAATTGAAGTGGACCATCATATCCAGAACATGTTCTCTAATAGAGATTCCTTCTTTCATGCAGGAATTGTAAACTTATTTAATAGCATCATACCTGACCGATGAGGATGATTGTCCAAATACCACCTGCATGAGTCCATGATCTCCTTAGTGGTGATCATGTTCTCATGCTTCTTAGTTAGCACATCAGACAAACTAACTAAGATATACTCGAGCTTTATCATTAGCTCTTATCCACCTGTCATAGGTATCCCAAACACTTCGATTTGCTGATGAATCAAGAACTGGAGAACATTCCTTTGTTAAAACGAACCTGAGATTATATATAACTAATATTATATTCATGTTTGATTTCCATGTTGCATAATTGTCCTCTCTTAGTTTTTCCGAGGCAAGTAATTGAACAAATTAGCTAGACATGCTAAACCCTATTTAGTAAAAAAAAAAAAAAAACTCATTAACCCTTTATCTAATTCTAGAAAAAAGAAATAATGTACTCCTCACTATTTTTGTTTTGCAATGTTACTTTAGTGAGTCAGAATAATTGCTACCGAAGGGCAGTCAATTATTCATTCATTGGATCAAACACTCTTGACTAAAAACTAAGACTAGAATAACTCTTATTATCATAGCTTTTAGTTACCACTACTTTGGTCATGGATTTGCTAACACTTAGTAATTCCTAAGTGTGACTCTCCATTTTTAGAACTTAGAGATCAGAACCAACAAGCTTTTGTAGTCAGAAAGACAATGTTGAAAACAAACTTAAGAAACCCTATCCATTTATGGATGTTGTGGTGTTCTAAATCCCATGATACAACCCTCTGAATGGTTTTGTCGTGGTAGGAAACGACTAGTAGGTGCATCATGGGAATCTCACGGTGCAACCTAATGGAGGATGTCATAGGATGTATTGACACACTTCCTTCACCCACTTATTATGAACAACTTCCCCTATTCACCTTGTTATTGGTTCATGCAAACACTTTCTGAATGGAGGCCACTCCCAGGGCAACTCAAAATTGAGCATGAATCACACAATACTACAAGAAATAAGCCTTTTGTAGACGACAAAAATTGTCGATGTAGGTCGAAAAATGCGTCAGCGTATCCTATACCGACGCAATGTAGCCATCGGCTTATCCTATATCGATGCAATGTAGCCATCAGTGTAGGTCTGTGGCGGATCCAACGCCGACGCTCAAAAAAATAAACTCGGCGTTGATTGGAACTGTCGATGGCAGTCGTGAAGTCAGAAATATGTCGACACTGGCAAAACGCATCAGCAAAAGTTGCATAAGCCGACGAAGCAATGCCGCATCGGCGGTTCTTGGATATCGACGATATGAAAATGTCATTGACGCATCCTCATAATGCTTACTTGGCATCGATAGTTCTTCTATGTCGACGATTACAATTTGCTGTCATCATATCCTTGAAATGTCGACGCCTCATAATACAATGTGACGTCGGCATAAGCCTTTTTTCTTTTTTTTTTTTGGCAAAATATGTGCTTTATACCAATTTTAACTAAAATTGAATTATTTTTACCACCTACATCATTTGTTCATTACTTTAGTTTGTACCTAAAAACAAACAAATTATACCAAATACTAATCAACATCCATTCAATATTATCATAAAAGTAATACATCAATAAGTCATTAGAAAAGTTTGCTTGCAATGTTCCATAATGTTCCAAATACATAAAAGAAGTTTGACAATAAAGTTACATAATGTTCCAAATACTAAATTCGTGCTTGCAATTTGGTCCCAAAACAAAGACATTACAAAAAAAAGTGAAGACCAGCTTTTATCTTGCTTGAAAGTTGGTCTTGGGAAATAAACAATAGAAACAAAAGTCAAATACTGATTATAATTATAAAAAAAAAGTATCAAGCACAATTTTAATACATCTTAGAGAGTGAGCGAGATAGAGAGAGTGAGAGAGAGAGCAAGAGCGAGAGTGAGAGAGAGGGAGCAAGAGCGAAAGAGAGATAAAAGTTCATTATCTCTATCGCTCTCACCCTCTCACTTTCGCTCTCTCACTCTTTCAATTTCACTCTTACTCTCTTAATCTCGCTATTTCACTCTCTTGCTCTCTCTCTCTCTCAATCTTGCTCTCGCTCTTTCTCTCTCTCGTTCTCGCTCACCATATTTAGGTCATCCGTACAAATTCCCCATGAAGTACTCCTTTCTTTGAACTTACAGAAAAATCATCTTTGAAGTCTTTCCATTCCATCTTCAACAAATCCAACAGGTTTTGGCCATGGAAATCCTGATGGGACAAAATAACACATCTAGATCTAAACTTATAAAATGAACCATAAAACATCCTAACCCACATTTAAGACAAAATAACAACATATAGATCTAAGCTTATAAAATGAACCATAAAACATCTCATCACTACCTTAACTGCAGGATAGCAACAAACAATCACATATCTCACATCATATTTAATACAAAGAACATCTCAGTTGCTACTATAACCGCAGGATAGCAACAAACTTCAAACAATTGTGTATCTAAGCACTTCCTAATTAATGTATAACATCAGGATAGCAACAAATTTCAAACAATTATGTATGTACACACTTCCTAACATATTAACCTATTACACTTGCTACCATAACTGCAGGATAGCAACAAACCTCAAACAATCTCAATATGCAAGCACTTCCTAACGTATTAATCTATTACACTTGCTACCATAACTATAGGATAGCAATAAACCTCAAATAATTAAGTTATAACTGCAGGATAACATATTAATCTATTACATACTTGCAAGCATGAATTAAGTTATACCCTAGACCTAAGTCACGTAACTTCTTCTTAGCTTCATAAAATGAACTAGGTATAGATGCACCCATTGGAAATGCGTTTTTTAGCAGTTCGAGTAGCATATCAAATGACTTGTTACTCCAACCATTAAGAACTTTAATGTGCATTCAATCTTACCAAAAAGTTCAATGAAGAGTATTTTGTACAACCATGGTATAATTGATTACGTGCTTCATCCAATAAGTCCTCAAATAGCCTTGAATTATCACTCTCAATCTCGATATCTTCTTCATCTAAATCTTGTAAATCATTTAGAATATTTAACACCTCATTTCTTCAGTTGGCACATCATTGACATTCCGTATGTGAACAAATGTCGTCGAACCCTGTCTAATGATTCCCACAATGTATTCATACAATTTTTGCATGGACATCTTGTTTTTCCAAAGTTATTAACATGGGACTTCGCTTTCTCAAGAAATTGGGTTATTCATTCCATATAAGCCATTGAGAACTTATCTCGAAGTTGAATCCAATCTTTATTCATTTTTAATGATATTCTTTCCAACTAAACTCTTGATTTCTATAGTCTTAAAGTCTTAAACCTATAGGAATTACACAAATTATTAGCTTTAATATTAAAGATTTAAGCCCAACATATACATGACAATAATATCTATAAACAACAACATTCACCCATCTAAAAGATCTAAAATTTCAACTAGAAATTAACCACACAAAAATACAACAAGAGTCATTGATAATATTTAACTACAAGGCCTAATGGAATACATGAAAATTTTCAATGTAAATAACACCACAAATGTAAATACCATAAAGTATGCAAATTTCAACAACAAAAAATATAACACACAAAAAGTTTCTAGCAAAAACTACACCCAACCACTAAATCACATCAAAGTGTAGGAAAATAATACAAATCTCAACAATAACTTTATGATAGGCACTTGAAAATAAAATAAAAATCCAACAGGAAAAAATGCAAAAATTTCAAAGGAGCCATACCTACAAAGGAGATGGGTGGCGGCTGGTGAGGGACGGGATGGGCAGTGGTTCAATATGTATGAGGAAAAGAGGGCGATAGTCAAGAGAAATAATCCGGCGGGCGAGGGAGAGAGTGGAGAGAGTGGAGAGAAGGCGGCGGGCGAGGGAGATCTCTCGAGGGATTCGAAGAGAGGGAGTTCGGCAAAGAGAGGGAGGTATGGAAAAAGGAAATCCAAGAGAGGTAATTCGGCCAAATGGAAGGGGAAAGGGAAAAAAATGGGTTTTTTTTTTTAGAATTGCCGACGCTATAAGTAAGGTGTCGACAAATCCCACCCTATGCCGACTGCACACAATACACTGTCTGCGAAGGCACAAATTTTTATGGCATCGACATGATTTTTGTCGACAAAATCCCCTTTTTGCCGAAAGTAATAATCAACCATCGGCAAAAACCCCTATCTGCATACGGATACAAATAGTAGCGTCGACAATTAACCGTTAATACGGATACAAATAGTATGGATACAAATGCTGCATTGTGGAGCACCGAGGTCATTCGTGGTTAATTTGGAGCAATCTGAAACTAAACAGGACATCCAAGTTTCAAAGAAGGTCAAAAGGACAAAATTGCCCCAGAGGCTGGCGCTGCGACGCTGGCAAGGCGATACACACAACGCAATAAGGCACAATGTAGCATTTCAAGTAGTGTTGTGGGGCTACGAATTTTGATGGAAGATTGTTGGCATGCGCACGAAGGCCTTGACACGCATAGTATCACAATACTGGCCAAGCGTTGCTGGCGGTGCTCCAATTTGGGGGTATGAGCATCACAGGTTTATATATATGTTCTTCAACTTTTTTAGGTTGTACAACAAATCCCTCGAGCTTCCAACCCTTTTTCCCTCTCCTTTCTTCCTTATTTATTAAATTAATTAATCAATTAATTTATTAAATGTCTCATATTTAATCAAATGAATATTTCAATCATCCTCAAATATTTATTTACCTCATAACCTATAATTTTAATATGAATCTTATTCATATTAATTTGTTATTTGAATCACATTCAAATATATTACATCTCTCATATTATATAGTTTAATTCAAAATTAACTATATATTATAATGTCCATATACATTATGTTAATTGCACTATATACAATTAATCGTTAGCTTTAGAGCTTCAATCAAACTAAGTATTTTGATGATAACAAACAAGAGTTGTGGTACTAATGATTTTTAGTGTTTCAAAGTATTTATTTTGTAGAACGCAAAAAGACAATTCCAATGCATCTTGAATTGTTTAAATTGAAGTTCAAATAGAAAAGATGAGTAAACAAAGATTGGAAACAAATTTCGAAGTGGTCAATGACATGACAGTGACATGGCAAACGTGGACCAACCATAAGATAACATGTGATGGGTTGTTGAATAAAAAAGAAAAAATAAAAAGAAAAGAAGAAAAAGAGATGAAAAGAAAGGAGAAAAGTGGGATTACATGATATTGCAACATGTTTCATCCCAAAATCTGTGAATTAAAAAAAAAAAAAGGAAAAAATGGGAAAACGTGAATGCCCTTGAAATTCCATCCAATTTTGTCCTAAATTTTACCTCATTTAATCTAATTGTCCATCCTTTTACCTCAAATCCAATGGTTGATGTTAAACATTTTATTTTTTATAATCAATCAACCCTAATTCTCTTAGCCACCTTCTTGAGAAAATAAGAAAAAGAATTCCAACAACCTTATTCCACCATCTATCAATCCTTCAAGTGCCAAAAAAACTCATAATTCTCTCATTTTCTTCAATTTTTTACAGGTGCGATAGTTGAGAGAAAAACTATTGGAGAGTTGTGGAGGAAAACATGTGAATCTTACCTACTTAGAGGTGACTTTTTATTTTAGTTTTTCATTGGAATTTTGTATTAAGGTATGGGTGCACATTGGATTATGAGAAAAAGAAATTGGTTAGTGTTGGATCGGTATGACAACCGTAGAGGGGGGTGAATAAAGTTTCTTAAAACTAATTTAAACTTTTTACTAATTTGAGTCTAAATTAACATAGTTTTTGCTAATAAATAATTTAAACAATAATTTGGTGCAAATAATTTAATTTTGAATTAAACAAGAAATAATTAACAATCACAATTTAAAACAACCTATCTGATTCTTATAAAGATATTGGTAAAAGATATGGAATTTTAAGAACTACTAATCAAAATAAACAAATATGAGCAATTGATTTTAAGAATTAAAAATTGCAATTAATTTAATACAATAAAATATAATATCAAATTAATTGCAAACTTAAATAGGAGAGGGATAGAGAAATTGACACTGGGAATTTTATAGTGGTTTGGCGCAACCAGCCTACACCCACTTCTCAAACTCCTCTTCGGTATTCCACTAGAAGTCTTGACTCTTTCCACATATTAGAGCCTAACCACTACATCACTCTTAGTGTGAGTTCAAGAGCAAACTCAATCATTTTTACGAATAATGATCAAATCGTTACTACCGTTTTTTTTTCGGGATCAAAAGCAACCCTACAATTGTTTGAAAGAATTTAAAACACACTTGACAAACTCTCTCAAAGAATAGATTTACAAATTTTTTTTTCACTCTACGAGTCAATCCTCACAACATAAAATAACTCTCCCAAGAAGAAGATGAAAAGAAGAAAGTTGAAGTTTGGAGAGAGCAACAACGGAGACTTTTAGTTTTATGGAGGATTGAAAATAATATGAAATTGTCGTAGAATTTTGGAGAAGAAGATGTTTAAAAATAGGGAAAATGGATGAAAACCACAATTAATTTAGACCATTGCATGTTGGTAAAAGAAAATTGAAGGATAGAGATTTAAACTCAACTAGTCGTTAGACAAAAACATAAAATAATATTAAATTTACTTTTTTTTAAAAAAAAACAACTAGCCATTAGACATAAACATATATAATAATATTAGATTTATTTTTTTAATTAATTTTCTTTTTAAAACAAATGCAGAAAGCGAAAGCCCACCATGAGTCACTCACTCAATCCTCTAAGCACCACCTTTCAATTAGTTCACTTTGATGAAAAAAAAATCTTCCTCACCAGCTCAGATTTTTCCATTAAGCTTATTTCAGTTATATCTTGTTCATTTGAGCTTCGATTTGAGTAATTCAAAATGTGTTGGATTCGTTATTTCGAGCTCTATCCAATGAACATTTCAAAATACTCAAATTTTTAGTGAATTAATTCAGGTTTGTTATCATCAAAATATTGATTAATTAATTAATTAAAATTAATTAATTTGAAATTAAGGGCTAAAAGTCAACAATTCTATCCTTAAATAGTAAAAAGGATCCGAGTTTCCCTTCAACCTAGGTGAAAAAAAGAGGATCGATTAGGTTTTGTTCTCACCTGCCAGATAACTTTTTTCACTAAAATAACCAAGAAGTCTTGGAGATTGGATGTCACATTGTTGAACCACTATAATTTCGATGTCTTCTTTTTCCTACTCTTACTTTACTTTTGCATTTAGTTTATTTTCAAATTTTTAGATTGCATGTTAGGATTATTTTGAAGGCTAGTACTATTTGCATTGTAGGCTTTTCCAACCTCCATTTGTCTTGAAATAAATTTAACCAAAGGTATCAACACAACTTCCCTTCTAATCACCTAGTTCCTCCATTAAGCTAAAAACTATCCCAAGTTATAGAATATAATAGAATGTGAGAATTCCAAGCCAAAAGTGGAGTTAATCAAGCTAGAAACTTGAAGAAAAACAGCAACTACATGGAGAAAAAAACAGTAAATTTTGAAAGCATAGTAGATTTTTGACAGCAAGTTGTGTTCTTTGCCCTTTTTTTTTTTTTTGCCATGTTTCTTGCTGC
>QLSR01000383.1:0-136130 GCA_031780015.1 Citrullus colocynthis
AACGAAGTAACGCTCCAGCCGAGCGGGTCTTCACCAATTTCCCCTTTGAAAATAGGTATTTCTAACTTACGTAATCTCATATCAAATAATGGTACCTCTTTCCTTTCTCGTTCAGCGGAGCATTCGGGTTGACGTGGTTCCTCCCCCACCGGTTGCTTCCCTTTGTTCGTGACTGTTCTCTCCGATGATTCCGATCGGCCTCCTTCTTCCGGTGTTCCCCCTTTTCTCGACCAAGCCTCTAATGCCAACAACATTTTTTGTTCCATTATTTCACCCATATTCTCAAATTTCGCTGCCAACACATTTTCCGTTACTTGTTGCAATTCGATGAACCTTTGATCGATTCGAGCTTACATACCTGCTTGAATCAATGTGACTTGTTCTTCGATTGCGGTGACTCGAGCATCCATTTTCTTTACCATTCCCCAAGGAGCATAGGCTCTGATACCAAATTGATAAGAACCCGGATTATATATTTACTTTTAGGCCAAGAATGACCATGGAAGCCGAGACTCCCCCTCTCTTTACAAGCTCAATGAGCTACAATTTCTCAAGAAAATTCCATACTTCCCCCTTCCCCAAGGGGTCTTTTTATAGTTCTTTACCCTTAACCAACTGGCCCCACACAACTAATTTCAATAACAAACTCAATGACAAATTCCCTCCACTATTAACAACTTATTTATTCCCTTCCTCATTTACATTTGCCTTTCCCACTTTTTTTCTATTTCTCATATATCTCTTAAATATTGGGGGTCTATCAAAGTTCTTCTGGGAAAGTCATAAAGGCAGTAAGTTGAATCATTTATAAATGGGAATCAGCTTCCAAGTCTCTAATTGATTGTGTTATTGGGATTGGTAATCACAAAAACAGAGATACAACCTTGTTGTTCAAATGGAATTGGAGATTTCTTAAGGAACCTGGTTCTCTATAGTGCAAAGTTGTTAAAATCATCCATGGTGTTGACCCACCTCTTTGGCATACATCAATGATCAGGCAAGTTCGATTTAAGTCTAAGTAGTGTTTGGATCAGCATTTCAAAAACAAGGAGCAAATTTGGTTCCTTTCAAAGTTTTGTTTCCATTTCAAAAAAAAAATGTAACGTGCCAATAACTAATGAAAAGTCTAGTTGTATTAAAAAAACAAAATTAGGTAGTAATCTTGTTCCCCTTTTGTATACTTCTTTCGTTAGTTCAATTAAGTATGAAAGTGGAGATTTGAAATTTGAACCTACAACCTTTAGGGAGGTTACCAGTGCCTTAATTAGTTTAATTAGTTAATCTATGCTCAGGTTCCTTTTGTATACTTTTTTTTCTAATCTCAAAATAGAAACAAAGAAGCAAATTGTACCTCAGCATTTGTGATAATATGAGCGCCTGCTTCCCTTGCTGCATTAGCAATGGCCATTGATACAGAGCCCATGCCACCTTCAACATACCTGGGAGAAACTTCTAATTAAACTAACGCAATATTTTCATAAAATTAGATATTTTTTTATGAAAAAACTGAGAAAAATAAAATAAGAAACATTTATCGCTGGTTTAATGAAAAATCTTACATCCAATATCCATGTGGGAACCCAACAATGGGGAAATAAAAACATGTCTCAAGCATAAAAGAGAAAACAGAGCTTCCTATTCTACACTATCCACTGGCTAAAGTGCTTCAATCCAGTATTATTTGTTTGAATTGGGATGTATTTATTTTCTCTCCTTCGATATGTTTGTTCTTTTCTATAAGAAACTAATCATGTATTAAAAAAATTAGAAAGATCATACAGAGAGAGAGAGAGAGAGAGAGATCCAAGGCCATAGGGTTACAAAAAAGACTCAATTAGCCATAATAGGTACAAGATCATAATTACGAAAAGAAGAGGAAGGAGAACACAAGATGTAGGCAAAGAGCTTGACTTGATGAAATCCCATAAATCATCACTGGAAGTCAGCTTCTCTTTGTATGCCTTTTGGTTCCTTTTCAGCCACGATTTCGAAAGAAGAGCCATGATAGCATTGATCCATAGGGTGTAACCTTTATCCCTAAATAGATCTCCAAAAATCAACTTAAAGAGGGCTTCAAACTTCACTTGGGCCAACACCAGCTAAGGCCAAAAATGTTCTTGGGCCTATTTTTTCTTTTCTCTAGGATATAGACATTCCTACATTCGAACATGTCAAGAAATTTAACCAGAACCGTGGGTTGTTGGTTAACAAAGCTTGTGGGCCGAAAATGTGGTTTAGGTGGGCTGCTGGATTCTTTGGGAGTTGATCCTTCTACTATCAAGGGGAAGTCTGCTTTGTTTGATCTTAAGAGGCGAAGTGTGTCGTCGTCGTTGGTTTCGTTGTTGAGGAACGAAGATTTAGGAAGGGAGGAGGAAAGGTTAATGGAGGACAATTTTCATAGGAGGTTCAGAAGGTGTCTTCAAATTTGGAAGGAAGGGTTGTTGAACATGTTCTTTCTACTCTAGATTTGTTGGTGGCAAGTTACTCAGAGGACAATTCATTCTTGTCCTCTCTGGCCAAAGTAGTGACAGGTGAAGGTGATTTAGTGTACTCTTTTTGAGAAGAATTGAGAGGGTGAAGTAGGGTGGAGTCCAATCTTTCCAAACACAATAAATTTATAGAGGGGGAAGAAGGGAATACTCCAAAACGTCTGCAAAAATTGAAGGACATGAACAAGGCTGATTCAGGTGCACTTCCGCCGAGTACATCCTTCTTTGGACCTTTTATCTTCCAATTCAAGACAATTTGAAGGTGAAGTTCCTTTGATAGCACCTAAAATGTGTTATCTTAGTGCCTCTAATCTTGCCCATTTATGATATTTAATGTGCTTAAATATTTATAGTTGTAGGATATCGAGCATGCGAAACCACCAAGACGGTTTGGATGCATTTCAAGTTTAAACAGAGCAATTAGCAAACAAAACGTGGCAAATGCATAAGGAGGCCAGTAGGCAGCCTGGTGTCGTGGCGCTAGCTCAACGCCAACGCTGTGCTTTTTCCAAAGGCAAGCGCTGCCCTGCAACATCGTGGTGCTATGTAGTTTGGTGGAACCCGGGGAAGCGCACCCGTGAGGAAGAAGTCCATAGTGCTGCAACATGCGTTCGTGATTTAAATTGGAAATTTAGGGTTTTTGAAAGGGGGAGGCCATTTTCTGTGATTCCACTTCGGCCTTAGCTGAATTTTTTTCCATTTTTTTCCTCTCCACTTGTATTTTTCTTGATTTTCTTCCATGTAATCGTTGGGGGGATGTCGGGTTTTGTCTTCTCCATCTCCAAGGGAAGGTAAGACCTAATTTTCTAGCTTTAAAGGATTTGGAACATTGTAATTTTGGGAGATTTATTATTAGTGTAGTTTCTATCTCTTTTCTATGGGTTTCTTCCTATCCCTTACTGATATACTATTGTATTTTCTCATGAATGTCTGAAAAACTACTTGAAAATGTATGATTGAATGCTTAAGATTATCATGCAATACGTGACATGAAATTGTAGGGTGATCTATAGAAGCAATAGGTTAGATAGGCTTCTGATTTGTGGTGCACAATGAAGAGCATTGATCTATTGACCTAGGAGAAACTGTATTAAGTATTTAATTAGACGATAGAAATTAGACATTCATCCTAGCGTAATCCCTTAAGCGTAATGCGATTAATTAAATATGCATAGTACAAATTCATCCGTTCATGTTAGCAAATTAGGTATTTAGGACCGTTGGTTGGGTTTCCAATCAATTGGGCTAGACATAGATTAGAACCTAAAATTACAATTTAGTACCTCGATATCGAAATTACTTTGGTCCATTTCAATTCTCTAAGCTAGAGCATCTTTATCAATTGCATTTCTATCTTTACTTTCTAACATTTTATTTTCATGCAACTCCTATCTTTTGTTCCATACCAAACCCCCCCCCCCCCCCCCCCCCCCCCCCCCCTCTCCATTTATCAATTTCATTAGGAAATTAGCTTAATGAAATAAAGACTACAGTCCTTGTGGTTCAACACGGACTTGCCACTATTGCTACGCCATCGTAGTAATAGGAGTAGGATTCGGTATTATAAATTTCTTTTGATGATTTCTCTTAGGGAATTAAACAACGCTCGAAGAGAAATTTCTTCTATTACTACGGCGTTGTCAAAATTCAACCCAACCCACCAGAAAAGGATGCCCGAAAAGAAATCTGCTAAAACTGATTAACATACCATTACTAGGTTAGTTGGAACAAATAAAATTCTATGTGTTTGACCTTGGTCCTCACTGAAACATGCTCAAAAAGTTCATTTTAAGGNTAGTTGTATAGATCAAAAATTATAAATATCATTTGATCAAGTCTTTTGGGAGCAACACCCAAAGGTCATCGCATCATCCTTCTCTCCCATCCCCTTCTATTGTGATTTTCAATCCCAAGTTTATTTTCCCTAGAGAGGGTCCTTTACGATTATCTTCTTTATCTCATTTTGGTAGCATTCCAGAGAATAGAGGGCTCTTAAGTACCTCAACTAAGGACCTTTAGAGGGGTGGTGGGCTAGAGAATACTCCTTTCGGGGAGGGGGCTCTTTAAGAGTCATTGGAGGCTTGTTGGCTAGTGTATGCCTTATTTTCAGTCCCTCTAAGTGCTTGTTTCGAGAAAGATTGAGGAGAAAATGGTTTGGATGGGTGGCACTTCAGCGTAGTGTATGTTTGAACATTGTTCCTATAGAGGAGGCTTGATCCAATCCAAGGAACTAAGAGTTGATAAATCTTGAGTGCATAGTCATTATGATGGTAGGAAGGCTTTGGTGAAAGTTAGGGACCCAAAGGTTCCCCATCTTGGGACGTTAGAGGTTGGAGGAGAAAGAAAAGTAGATTAGTCAAAGAGATTTTACTTTGGGAACATCCACATATTCTCCCTAGTTTTTCAGAAGTTTACGGGGCAATGGACACATGAAGTCTGGTGGGTTTGGATTTTTGTGGAAGGATGATGGGGAAATCCTAAGAGAAAGTAAGGAGATTGACAGGGAGATTATTTCTTTCTTCTCAGACCTTTACGCTCCTCCCCCTCTCCTTAGACCTTTTATGGAAGGGCTAGATTGAAATCCTATTTCAGATTGACAGAGGCTCCTTTCACTCTTGAGGAAATTCGTAAGGTGGTGTTTGGTTTTGATAGAAATAGTTCTCATGACCTTTAAGCCTTCATTATGACTTTCTTTCAAGATTGTTGAGATAGTATCAAGAATGATTTGTGAAAGGTTTTTTCTGGAACTTTTATGATTGGGGTATTTCTAACACTAGAATGAATGAGACGTATTTGTGTCTCATCCCCAAGAAAGATAAGGTGACTGAGGTTAAAGACTTTAGGCACATTAGCCTCATTCCAAGCTTTTATAAGATCATTGCAAAAACCCAAGCATGTAGATTAAAGCAATAATAAGTAAATAAATAATGAAAACTTCAAAGAATGCAAAAAAAAGGAAATATGATCGATGTTGAGGCCTTGACATGGCACTAGCTAGTGTAAAAAAAATCAAGCACGCACTTCATTTTTTTGAACAAGAAACAAATCAGTGGGCCCTTTGAAAAATCAATCCTTTTAAATTTCCCTCAAAATGAAAAGGACAACAGGTAATTTACAGTTTCTAGTCAATGCTTTGCAATTTACATGTCATAACCAACAACTGGAATACGTACGACCAGATGCCACGATCACCATCTGTTTCACCCATCACATGATGAAGTAGCACATATCCACTACCTGGTGTGTGCAGACTTGCCTACGAAGTCAAGTAGGTAAGATCGTTGTTACTCTATGTTCTGATTATACATAATCAACAGTATTAAGCACATCCTAGTGGTCCAATTATAGAATCACAAAGTAAGGATAATAACAACGATCAGAAAAAAAAAAACATCCAAAAGTAACTGATTCTTCACATCATGCCTCTTGACAAAGAAAAATTGAAACATGTGAAGATGAGAACGGATTGTAGAGAGATAAATGTACTAAATGTTAAAAAACTTGAGCTCTATAGGACTATAGCACAAGTGCACAACAACCATTATGATTGAATAGTAGGGGAAGCAAGATAGATCGAAAAACCGAGCTGATCAATCAAAATTGACCGAATCAAAGGCGGCAGATCGGAGAAGAGGAGGGACTCGATTGGTGTTGGTTTAGGAAAACTTCAAGCCGACATTTTTCTTTAAAAAAATTCAAAAAACAAAACCGACCTAAACCAACCGAAGGCCAATTTTCACTCCTTGTCAGTTGAGATCGATTTGGACATTTATTAAACTAACCATAGTCGGTCCAGTGGCAATTTGGTCGAAAAACCAACTCCGACCGACCGTTGCACAAGTGGTATTCTATGTTAAAAAAATGTACAAACATTAAAAATCTTAAGCTCTATAGAATGCCAACTATCAAATGACGAAGTCTATGTTGTCAATATTAAATTTGGCAGAGTCCCTGAAAGTAATAACTTTATTCTTTTTTTCCTTTTTCTATATATGTGAACTAAGAAGCACGGACACTTTAGCTTGGCTAGTGTGTTTGTGTCCAATACGTCCGACACTTGTGTCCTGACACTGTTAGTGCAACAAATGTGTTAGACATGCATTGAACACTTGTTGAGTAGACTAAAAAGACACATATGAGAATAATAATATCTTTTCAGTGTGAAATACATCAAGTTAAGTCTTTTAGGGATATAAATGCATCGACCCATTTGCTTTGAATTTTATTTTTTGTATGAAAATGATATATATATGGATAAGAAACATTTCATTGATGAATGAAATATTGAAATAGATACAGGAAGAGAATCCAAAAGAAGATACAAAGTAGTCAAGATAAAAAAGATGAAGACAACCCATGATTAAACAAATGAAGGGGAGAGAGAGTAGAGAAGCCATAAGATAAAGGCCAAAACAAAAAAATGAAAGACCCCAGAACCAAAAGCAGATAATTAGAGAAGTATATCCAAAAAAGGAGAAGATTTGGCTTTGCAATAACCCCAATGCCGATGATGATACCCGAATTGGTGCCATCCACAAACTGAGAAGCAAGGCATAATGAGTAACCTCATGTCGATGTGGTGTCCTCTTTAAGCACAGCTTTTGCTTTTTTTTCATAAGAGATAGAACTCTCTAGGTTTCTAGTTATCTCAATCCTTTTCTTTTTTTCTTAGTAGATTGCCTAGTGAAATGTTTGCAAGTCAGGATCGCCTTTATGCAAAGGTCGCGATCTCTAAACCATGGAGCCAAGGCCATCAAGTGGGGAGCTGGGTTGAAAGATTCAAAACCATTTTGTGGTAAGTAGTCATCCCAATCTTCTCAGAAGTACTCATGGCCAGTCTGTGGAGACAAGGGCATGGACTGGATAGAAAAACATCGGCGTCGGCATCTGAAGGAAGAGCAACAATGGTCATGGAGTGTTTGGTGCCAGGGCGAAAGACAGCCCATTTGGTAAAAGATGAAGGCTCCACAATGTTGTTGTTAATCGATGAATTTGTATTGGTATCTAAGGGAGGATCGATGTTGGTTTCGATTGGAGGGGTTCAAAATGTTGATGGTTTTGTCCATAGGTGAAGGGGAAGGAAGATGGGGACAGGGGGATTGGTTACTGTTGTCTTTGAAAAGGAGGTCAATGGTGACGAGAGGAGGAAGAATTAGGATGATAGGAAGATTTGGCCGATGGGTTGGTAGCCAAAGGTGCTGAGGAGGATTGATGGGAGGAGGAAGAGAGATGGTTGAGGGAGGGGGGAGAGAGGTTTGGTAGGGAGGGTTTAACGAAGGAGTTGAGGATAAAAGTTGAAAGGAACAAGCAAGTGGTAAAGATCGGATAGGTGATGGGGTAGGTTGTGAATGGTCTGTGGCAGCAGTCAAAAAGTCAGTTTTCTGAGCATTTTCACCAATCAAGACAGCAGCTCGCATCGTGTCATCCTACCCACACGTTCCTATGATATATATTTTTAAAATGTATATTTTAATAAACATGTCCTTGTCGTGTCGTGTCCTAGATGTTTAAAATATCGCGTATTTCCGTGTCCATGATGTGTCGTATACATGTCTCATATCCGTATTCGTAATATTTTCAAAGACAACAGTAACCAATCCCCCCCCCCCTTTCCCATCTTTCTTCCCCTTCACCTATGGATAAAACCATCAACATTTTGAACCCCTCCTCTGCCATCGAAACCAGCATCATCCTCTAGCATCATCCTCTGTTAGACACCAACACAAATCCATTGATTAACAACATCATGGAGCCTTCATTCTTTACCAAATGGACTATCTTTTGCCATGGCACCAAACACTCCACGGCCATTGTTGCTTTTCCTTCAAATGCCGACTCCGATGCTTTTCTATCCAGTCCCATGCCCTTATCTCCATAGACTTGCCATGAGTACTTAGGAGAAGATTGGGATGACTACTTACCACAAAATGGTTTTGAATCTTTCAACCCAGCTCCCCACTTGATGACCTTGACTCCATGGTTTAGAGATCATGGCCTTTGCATAAAGGCGATCCCGACTCACGAACATTCCACCAAGCAATCTACTTAAAAAAAAAAAGGATCGGCTGAAAGTGGAAGCTTTGACCTTATGTAAACTTGGAAATGGAGCCAGGATTTATTTTGGCTAGACCCGTGGTTAGACGTGACCACTTTAAAAATCAGATTTCCAAGACTATTCAAGATTGCATTATATCCTAAAGGCTCGGTGGTAGATCATTGGGATGCTTTCTCAAGTTCTTGGTCCATCATATTTCGAAGATTATTAAAGGAAGAAGAGCAAGATTTTCAAATTTTATTGAGGAGATTTCAGCTAAGAGGCCTTCTAAGAACTATGATAAAAAGGTATGGTCCTTGGATTCATCTGGGAAGTTTTCAGTAAAATCACTTTCAGCACACTTATCTCCTTCTTCGCCTATAGATAAGAGGCTATTTAATGCATTATGGAAGACCAAAAGCCCACGGAGAGTGAACATCCTAGTGTGGATATTGTTGTTTGGACACTTAAATTGCTCATCAATTTTGCAACACAAACTTCTGTCACAATGCTTATCCCCTTCTATTTGCCCTATTTGTGAAGCAGTCGACGAGGACTTGATGCATATCTTCTTTCGGTGCTCCTATGTCACGAATTGTTGGTGGAAAATTTTCACTATTTTTGAAGTGGATTGGGTATTTAGTAATGATTTTTGTGAAAACATTCAACAAGTGCTTATTGGACCTTCCCTAAAAAGGGGCCAAGGCTGATTTAGGCAAACATAGTAAAGGCTTTATTAGTGATAATTTGATTTGAGAGGAACCAAAGGGTATTTCAAGATAACAAATCAAGTTGGTCAAAAAGGTGGGAGGTGGTCTCACTAAATGCTGCTTCTTGGTGCACATTATCTAAAGTGTATGAAGACTTTCCCATTCAAGTGCTTTGTCAAAATTGGAAGGCATTCATATTTTCAGCTCCATAGCTCTAACAAATTTATAGTATTTATTGTTCCTTTTCTCTCCTAGAGTATTTTTGTTCTCTCCCCCGTTGTATTCAAGGTAACTCAGGAGTTGTGCTATTGGTTCACCTTGTATTCTTTTCGGCATTTTTCAGGTTTAGCAATAGTTTGGAGATGATGAGAATGCTAAGGGAGTGTCAACCTAGTTGAGATGCCCGGATGCACTCCCTGATCCGTCCCTAGGCTTTTCTCATTAGTATTATCTATTGTACTATGAGATTTTATCTCAGCTCATTACATCAATGAAAGAGTGTGGTTCCTTTTCAAAAAAAAAAAGAAAAGAAAAAAAGGATTAATAGGACTTAGAAACCTAGAAAGTTCTATATCTTACGACAAGAAAGCAAAAGCTTTGCTTAAAGAAGACATCACATTAGCATGAGGTTACTCTTTATGCCTACTTCTCGGTTTGTGGATGGCACCAATCCAGGTTCCATCATCAGCATTAGGGTTATTGCAAAGCCAGATCTTCTCCTTTTTTGGATATACTTCTCCCATTATCTGCTTTTGGTTTTGGGGTCTTTCATTTTTTTTGTTTTGGCCTTTATGTTATGGCTTCTTTACTCTCTCTCTCTTTCATTTGTTTAATCATGGGTTGTCTTCATCCTTTTTATCTGGGCTACTTTGTATCTATCTTTTGGATTCTCTTCCTGTATCTATTTCTAAGGCAAGTGCGAATCCTCTCAGATCACTTTCCCATTTTGTTAGAAGCCGGATCCTTTGAATGGGGTGGTCCCCCACCATTCAAATTCTATAACAGCTGGGCATTAAGGAATGCTGCCAAGTCATTGAAAGTGCACTAGAACAGGATAATACACATGGATGGGCAGACTTTTTTTTATCTACTAAGCTCAGAAAGGTAAAATCAGCAATAAAGGCTTGGCACACGGCCTATAAAATGGAAAGGAAGAAAACTGAAGAGGCCCTGATCAAAGAAATTGAAAATAGAGAATTGTTAATAAAGAATTCGGAGGTAGAAGGAGAAGGCAGAGATTATTGTTTATCACTAAAGGCTGACCTCCTGGCAATATACCGCATTGAGGAAAGAAATTTAATGCAGAAAAGTAAGTTGAATTAGTTAAGCCTTGGAATGAAAATTCAAAATTCTTCCACCGGTTCTTATCAGCCAAAAGGAGAAGAAATCTGATCTCAGAGCTGGAAAATGATCAAGGAGTAGTGACCACCTCTTACAAGGATATTGAAGAATTAATTTTGAGATTATATAGCTCCCTTTACACGAAAGTTCCAGGAGAAAGAGCCTTTCCTTCCAATCTCCAATGGCTGGTTGTTAATGACACTCAAAACAGGCTGCTGGTTGCTCATTTCACAATGGAGGAAGTAAGAAATGCTTTGATCTATTGGGAAAAAAACAAAGCTCCAGGACCGGATGGTTTCACCGTAGAATTTTTCCTGAAATTCTGGGAGAAATTAAAGGATGATATCATGCAAATATTTGAGGAATTCTATGAAAATGGTAAACTAAATTCCTGCATAAAGGAGAACTTCATATGTTTGATACAGAAAAAGGAGGACGTTGTCTTAGTAAAAGATTTCAGACCAATCAGCCTAACAACGTTGATTTATAAGTTGATAGCTAAGGTGCTAGCGGAAAGATTAAGAAAGGTCATGCCATATATTATTGCTCCAACTCAAAGTGCATTCATTGGGGAATGTCAAATCCTTGACCCCGTTCTTATTGCTAATGAGGTGGTTGAAGACTACAAATCTAAAAAGAAAAAAGGTTGGCTGCTGAAACTTGATCTAGAAAAAGCCTTTGATCGGGTTGATTGGTCATTCCTTGAGAAAGTCCTATTCGAGAAGAAATTTGACTCTAAATGGATCTCATGGATTATGGGATGCGTTTCCAACCCAAAGTTCTCAATCTTCATCAATGGAAGACCAAGGGGAAGATTTCAAGCCTCTAGAGGAATTAGACAAGGTGACCCTCTCTCTCCATTCCTCTTTCTACTCATCAGTGAGGTGCTTAACGGTTTGCTATCAAGATTGCATGAAAAAGGAAAATTTGAAGGTTTTACGGTAGGAAACGATGCTGTCCATGTTTCATTGCTCCAATTCACAGATGATACGTTAATATTCTGCAAGTACAATGATGTTATGGTAGAAAATCTGAGAAAAACAATTGAAATCTTTGAGCGGTGCTCGGGGCAAAGAATCAATAGGGAAAAACCTGCCCTTTGTGGAATCAATATAGACGATTGCAAGCTGATTTCAATGGCAACCAACCTTAATTGCAAGATAGAATATCTCCCCATTTCTTACCTTAGATTACCTCTTGGAGGATACCCCAAAAAAGAAGTCTTCTGGCAGCCAGTAATTGGGAAGATAAAGGACAAATTGGAGAAATGGAAGAGATTCAACTTGTCACGAGGAGGGCGGGCACCTCTTTGTAAATCAGTCCTCTCTCATCCACCTACTTACTACATGTCTTTATTCCTAAGGTCATAAAGGTGGAAGGATAAACCACTTAGTAAAATGGGACTTGACTTCTAGAAGCTAATCAGATGGGGATCTCAGCATTGGGGGTTTAAGGTGGAAGAACATTGCACTCTTAGCTAAATGGGGCTGGCGCTTCATGAAGGAAGAGGACTCCCTTTGGAGTCAAGTTGTCCGAAGCATCCACGGGAGTAGTTTGTTTGGTTGGCACACTAGTGGAGTTGTAGGTTGTAGCCTTCGTAGTCCTTGGATTAACATTCCAAGATGCTGGAAAAAAGTAGAAGATTTGGCGGGTTTCAAGGTGGGAGATGGAAGGAAAGTGGCGTTCTGGCTTGACCATTGGGTGGGTTCCACCTCGCTTAGTGTATCATACCCACGACTTTATAGAATTTCCTTGAGTTAATCTCTGAAACGTCAATCGCCACAAACAAGGACAAGCGGTATTGGAAGCTAGAAGCTAATGGTAACTTTTCCGTAAAATCCCTTGTTAAGCATCTCTCCAAACCCGCCCAATTGGAAAACTATTGGAAGACTTTCTTTGGAAATCCAAATGCCCAAGAGGGTCAATATCATTATTTGGATAATGATTGAAGATCTTTTGAACTGTGCTTCAGTGTTACAATTAAAGCTCCCTTCTCATTATCTATCCCCACATGTTTGCCCCATATGCTTGGCAGATTACGAGGATTTACAGCACCTATTCTTCAACTGTATCTATGCAAATACTTCTGGTTTAGCTTGTTTGACTGCTTTAACCTAAGTTGGTCCTTCGATGAAGTGTTTAAAAGCAACGTACTACAAGTATTGATTGGTCCTAAGCTGAAATCTAGACCAATGTTGATTTGGTCCAACGCAGTAAGGCAATTTTATCTGAAATTTGGCTTGAAAGAAATCAAAGGGTGTTCCATGATAAAGCCTCCCCTTAGTTGGTGAGATTCGAGACAGCTCGGTTAAATGCGTCATCATGGTGTTCTCTCTCCAAGAAGTTTGAAGATTTCTCCATTTAAGATATTAGCATCAATTGGAAGGCTTTTATTTTCCCCAATGTCTATCGTTTATCTTTAGAAGCAAATTGTATTTTATTGTATTTTCGATCTCTATAGTTCTTATACTTGTCTTTGATATTTAATAGTTTAGGATATGATGAGAGTGCTAAGGGGTGTCAACCTAGTTGAGATGGTCGGGTGCACTCGCTAATCCTTAGGCCTCTACTTTTGTTTCTATTATCACATTGTACGTCTCAATTCATAATCTTAATGACGAGGCTCGTTTCTTTTCAAAAAAAATATATATATTTCATTCATCAATGAATGTTTCTTATCCATATATATATAAAATTCAAAGCAAATGGGTCGATGCATTTATATCCCTAAAAGACTTAGCTTAATGTATTTTACACTCAAAAGTTATTATTATTCTCAAATATGTGTCTTTTTAGTCTACTCAACAAGTGTTCAATGCATGTTTAACACATTTGTTACACTAACAAGTGTCTGATACATGTCCAACAAGTGTCGAAGTGTCCAAGTGTCTTATACGTGTCGGACACGGACATGCTAGCCAAACTAAACTGTCCGAGCTTCTTAGACTACATTGATACAACTATTAAACTCCAAGATATTTGGTAGCAAGAAAGTTGACAAAATCTTTCATATCCCAAAGAGGTGACTAAGGATTTAAGTCATGATCCTTGGCATCAAACCGTAGCAGCGAGTGATATTGGTAAGCTTTGCTAGAGAAAAAGAGAGGAGCGGTGAGATTTGCTAGAAAAAAAGAGAGAAGGAGCAGTAACATTTGCTAGAGAAAAAGAGAGAGGAAGAAGAGAGAAAAAAGAATTGACACATAAGTTGTCCAATCAACAAAGAATAAAATAATATAAAATAATATATTTTTGCCACTTAATTTAAAATTGCCACATCAACATAGTCTATTCAACATGTTAATTGCCACATTAGCATTTCATTAGATCAACTTACGATCAAATAAGTCTAGAGACCATTTAGAACCGATTTTCAAACTTTAGGGACAAGTGTCTTCTCAAACTTCAATGGTATATTTTGCTCAAGTTCCTAACTATGTGAGAGACTGAGAAGCTCACCTAAGATGGAAGGGCAAGGAGTACTCAATACCAATACCAATCATCATGAAGCACCTTTGTACAATGATAGTCCAGTCCCAAAAAAATCACCTGTATCCAAACTTTGCAAAAAGCCATGTCTTTTCCTTTCTTTTTGTTTTGACTGGACCATGGTCTAAGCAACTATCAACAAATACTGTTTTCCAATTGAAAGTCTCTTGAGGAGAGAATTTCTATATATGAAGTTGGATGGTCAAGCAATTATCTTTAAGAGGGTGTTTAGCCCACCAACTACATAAGTTGGTATTAAACAACTCAACTTCTACAATGTAAATATAATTGAAGTTTGCACATTTCTCAAAGAACTCCATCTTCCCCTCTTTCTCTATTTTGCACATTTATCGAAGAACTCCATCTTACAACTTTGAACCCCAAACACAAACTTTCTGATTGCAACATATTAACTCCAAACTTCATAATTCAACTAAGTGTCCCAAACACCCCTAAGGGTGTTCAAATGGCACTGAGTGATGAGAAACAAGGACATAGACTTTGAGTATCATCTAAGATTCCTTTAGGATATGTTTAATAAGAAAGTTTGAGGTTAACCGTGGTTGTAATCATCTTTTAGGGCTGCATTTTAGTCTTTAGCTTTCCACTGCAGTTAATGGCCAAGTTAATTGGCTAGATACTGTTTGCTCTTAAGTGAGGTTGCAATCTTTTGAAGTTCCTTAAGTGAGGTTGTAATCTTTAAAACTTTTAGTTTTACGGTTGTCATTTGGCTTATTTACTGTGCCAGGATTTAAAGGCTGCTTTGTAGCCTTCTAAATAGAGCTCCCTAGGTTATAAGAGGTCGTATTCAAATAAAATCAGATTCGAGAATACTCCCAAAGTTGTCCTACACTTGTGTTTGACTCATGGATGTTCGAGGGAGGGAGAGTGAAGAGTTTGAGGTTAGCAAGTAAAAGCTATCTAGGAGCATAGTTCTAGTTAGAGGAAGCTATGAGAGAACCAAGAAAAAAAAAACAAAAGAAAGAAAAAAAAGAACGGCATTCATGGAGTTGGAAGAACGAGTGTTGAGATAGTATAGTGTGAGATTTCACAAGTTTAACAGATTTTAACTATATTCTAATCATCTTGTGAAATTAAAATGCTAATATATCTCTTTGTATGTGCGTAGTTTTATATACATATATATAGGTTGTTGACATATAAGAATTCTTACCACAGTCCCAATGACAGCATCTGTTGCAAGTGTAGCTTTCAGAACGTCCCCCTACATAATATGGGATGAATAATGAGTTGAGAAAACATACAAGCAATTAAATTATCAAATATACTCAGAAGCATGGATACGGATACAACGTGACACCGGCATGATAACACGTCATTTTGTTAAAATCTAGGACACATATATAACAAGGATACATTTTTTTAAAAATATATATCATTTTTATATAAGAAGGAAACTAAAATTAGATCACAACCTCAAACCAATTGTTTAAAACCTTCGAGGCCGGAGAAAACAAAAGGTCCATGAAGTCTCTGCCAAAATCAATGACAACATACTTAAAAATGGATCATAATGAAAAGAATGCTAAGCCAACTCGTGAATTGAAATTTAAACAAAAATATTTCCACGAACTCATACTTTAAAATGGCAACACTGCTAAGAATGCGGTCGCTTTAAAAAAGTTCAATAAGAATTGACAAAAGTTTCAACATTTTACAATAAACCAAGATTGGATAAACATAAACAAATAAAGAATAGAGATAGAGCTCTTACACCATATCCTTTTGGCCCAAAGAAAGAGCGCTCCGAAGACATTTTGCCCAAAAGGCTGAATTTTTTACCTTATCCTCCAGCCGATATTTCAAAGATGAAACATCATGCAGGGTTTCTGGCGTAGGTGAGTCTAGAAGAATATCCATGAATTTACAGAACCTTTCTAATTGAGCCTCATATCTATATGCAACAAAAATTCAAGAATGTATAATCTATTAAACATAGTCCAACGTCTAAGAATGAACAAAGTGCGGTTTAAGTTCAGGAATGTAGATACAATAAACAACTTTAAACATATTGAAGACTTAAGTAAGTCAGCCTTAGACACTGTCGCATAGTCCAGTCATCTCGCCAGGCATTCTATGTAGCCATTCAAAGTTCATAAGCCTATGCATTCTATGCTAAGTGTAACTCTAACTCAAACATAAGTCCAACAATAGAACTAACTGATTTGGGACTAGCAGTTCAAAATAATAAACACGCAAAATGGGAGGATAAAGACCTGGGATAAGCGTCAGCGTCTCGTTTGGAGAACTTGGAAATTTCTGAATGATTAAGGTCCTTATTAGGACCTAACAAAAGATATCGCCCATCCAAACAAGGCGTAAGCGATGATGGGTTCCTCTTTAAAAGCTTTAATCCGTGCCTCGCTAGCTCTAATTCCCTGACTTCCATTAGAGGTGATGCAAAAAATGATCGATAAGTAAACCCAGTAACTCAAATGAGGAATGAAAAGCGAACAAACGGATTAGATTATGAAAGCAGTTAAACCGACTTGATGACAGATGGGCGGAGGAGACTCTGTAGGTAACTGCAGCGGGAGAATTTAAAGCCGGGGATGAGCTCTTCGGTCACGGCGGCTCCGCCGAGTACATGGCGTCGCTCAAGTACTGCGACGGAGAGACCCCCACGAGCTAGATACGCGGCAGCGGTGAGGCCATTGTGGCCACCGCCAATTACCAATGCATCCCATTTCTGATTCTTCAAGACGGCCGTAGAGCAGCGCCGCCGCCACATTGTTTTCGAGAGTATGAGAGTGGAGTGATGAGAAATAGAGAGGAGGATAGCAGTAGGACGAGAAAAAAAAATTAATTTGCCGCGAAATGCGTAAGGCGAGAAAATTTATGCTTCTGGTACTACTTTACTACTACAACTAAAGTAGGGGAAATTTGTATGGTCGACCCAATATTTGGCTCCAATATGCCAAGTAACCCCCTTCTTTTAAAAAAATGTCAATTACGTTTTGTTGACGTCATAGGTTTGATGAATTACGGAAGGTGTGACGCCCCAAATTTTAAGTATTTCCATTAATCACCTTTAATTAATTGACAAGAGTTTGAGTTATGAGAGTTAAGGGGATGACTTGAAGAGATTAAATTTTTGACGTGGTGGAACCATTTATTAGATGACTTTGGTTTAAGGGATTTAATTTGGGAGTTGTTGTGAGGGAGGAATTAGTTAGTTGGGATTTTTGGAGTGGGTTTTGGGAAAAGAGGAGGAAAAGGAAAAAGAAAGAAAATAATAATATTAATAACTTCTTTTATTCTATTTTTGTTTGAATTTAGGAGAGAAAAAAAAAAAGGAAAATCAAATTCTTTTGTCCTCTTTCCTCTCCTTCTCCCAGCGCCACCGACTTCTCTTTCTTGCTCGTGTTGTGTTGCCGACGCCACTCCTCTGCCTCCATCAACTCTGGTGGGTCGTTCGGCTAGAAGCCGCGCGTCAGCCCCCTACCTCGCTCGTCTTCACATCTGCTGGCACTGCCGGCCGTGTGCCTCGCCAACTGAATAGCCGTCTGCCGTTGGCCAGTCGTGCGCTACCGCCTTCGCCAACCGCCATTAGTCTCCCTTCTCACCAAATTCGTAGGTTTTCGTGGGTTTGTGGTAAGGAAATTGGTCTTCTCGTTGATTTTTCATGATTATCTATTATGTTGGTGTAACCTTTGATACCCTTGTATTAGTTTTTTAGATCCTTTTTCGAAAGGGCTTTGGAATCAGAAGAAAGGTCGAAATTGGAGAAGTTTGTGGTGAGTTAAGGTTATTGTGTAATTAGTGTAAATTATTTTGGCTTTTTGCCAAAAAGCTTACTGTAACATCTGGATTTGTACCTTAGGTTGTGAATCCAAGACTGGCTTTGGTTGCGTTTAGGCGTATCTCCAAGGTAAGGAACTTACTATTGTTGTCTGCGTTTGATGTGATGGTTATTGTTACTATATTTACTGGAATGATGGTTTTACTAGAATGGTGGGTTACTGGGTTACTGGATTAATGGTTATGGTATTTACTGAATGATGGCTATTGTGTTTATTAGAAAGATGGTTAAAGAATTTACTGCCTAACTACTATGGATTGGAAACTCTAATTGATTGGTGATTGTTATCCTATCAAGCCATGTACTTTTATTGACGGGAACCTTTGGGTTCACTAACTATGATTATGATTATGACTGGGTGTCCCTCGGTGTAACGACCCGACCTTCAGACTAACAGGACATTACGTTATGCATGAATATTTTCGTAAAACACTTTTGGACTTGGGTAAAGAGACACGTTTTAACATAAGGTTGACAGAAATAATTTTGAATATTTTATTTAAATCGAATATAAAGAAAATAAATCATTTAACGGGTCCCCTTAAACACATGAAGACAAGTTTGACCAAGAATTTCACAAAATAACAAAAGACAAAGGAAAAAATGAATAAATATGAGATTGCTACTCTACGTGATCACCAACAAGACGATCTATGTCCTAGAGAGCAAATGCATGAGTGAAGGGTGCGGAAGCGACAACAGTCCTATGGTGTGGTCACGAATTCCTCTTGTCATGCGCCTGTCTATCTCGTCCCTTACTTGAGAAAAAGATCATAGAAAAGTGATAACTTGTAGAAATACAAGTTATTATAGTCATTATTTGGAGTCAAACGCATGATTTTGGTAGTTGAATGATGAAAAATGTATCACCATGCGTTGGCACTACTTACAAAAGAAATGCCTGAAAAACGATGAACTTTTTTGTTCCTAACGCAGGGTTAAAAAGAAAAGAAGTGCAAACAACCAAGTACGAAGAGACGAAGCTGCTGCGAGAACAAGTGGAAACCCATGCGTCGAGCCTATGCGTTGAAACTATGTATTGAGACCATGCGCCGATGAAGAAACAGACGCATGCTCAAACAACTGTCATGTCATTATGAAAAAGAGTAGCAACCTATCAGATCATGGCAGAACAAATAGGCTGACAAATCTGAAAAGTCTATGCAGCATGGCTGAAATTTAATGCAAAGGTGTCAGGTCATCATGATATCAACCTTTTGACGCCTATAAATAGCCCAAAAGCTTCTCCGAGAAAGAGGAGGAGAGGAAAAAAAAAGGAAGAGAGACCAGTTCAAGAGGCGAAAGCTCTGCACTATTTCTCCCTCACCATAACCAGCCTCCATTTCGAGCTCTTCTGAAAGAAGGATTCTGAGCACCTTTAGAGTCGTCTCCCAGTGAGTAAGAACCTTCACCCTATGGAATCTATGTATCAGATAGCAACCATCTCAAGCCTCCATGAAGCAAGACGTTGCCAGTGGCGGCTGGACGCCCTTCATTTCTGTTTTATTCCCATTTCTCTCCTTCTTGCTTATATTTTGTTAATGACATTCGAGAGAATGACTTATTTTCTTAATATGAGTTTGATTGACTATTATCTTCCATCTATTTCCGTATTAAACACCTTGCACCATGTTTAAATGCTAAATGAGTTTGATGTTAAAGCTAGTTTTTCTTGAGCAATTCTGAGTATATTACATCTTGATTAATGTATATCTTTAGCTTGCATAACTTTGTCTGAAAAACACAAGTAGTAAGCATGACTGTCGAGCTTGAGAGAGTGGATAGTTAATCTTTAGCATTTATTAAGACTAAATGAGTTGCAGAGATGTAGTTCATCTTTTGCCTACGCAAACTTACCATGCGTCTTAGAGATAAGATTAATGTGGCGTTGAAACATCGAGAGATGAATTCACAAACGCAGTTTGTAGGTATGTAATTGTATTTAGAAGGTTTAGGCAACAACTAGCTCTTGCGTTAACTCTACTCCTATCACATGGTTCCATTCATTCTCAACACATGTTATCTGACACTAGATGACATATGACTAACCATCGCCGCATCTACCTCATTATTAGTAGTAGGAAATTCTTTTCATTCTTTATGTATAGTTTGACACATACAACCAACAAATGCACATATTACATGTATAATTCACCGCATAGTCAGGCATATAATCTCAACGCCTAGTTATTACAAATCCCTGTGTTCGACCCTGGACTCACTAGGAAACCTATAAATACTTATACTTGGGTCTTTATAGGAAAACTGGCTTAATCATGATCACATTTAGAGTAATTCTCGACGCATTCTTGTACGAAAATGTTAAAATCTATTTTTGTGCAACAAGCTAAGAAACTCAATTCAATTTAATCAAGTAATACAACAATTCGAACAAAAAGGGTGAGTAATAATACTCAGTAAGAGACTCACTACTTGGCCTACTAGGTGAGATTGTTGTTCTTTTATCATGTGTACCCGTGTACCCAACATAGGCATAGGCATAGATGTAAGTAGCGAACCCGAAGGCACACGGTGATCCCGAAGCTCACAGTCATAAACATAAACATAGGTGGTGAATCCGATGGACACCCTATCGTAATCATAATCATAATCATAGTTAGTGTACCCAAAGGTTCACGTCAGTAGGGATACAGGACATGATAAATAGAATAACAATCACTGCGACATAGCAGTCATAACTAACATAATCAACCATCACTTTCATGATCAAGTAGAGTTTTCAATTCATAGTAATAAGTTAAATAACCATCATTTTAGTGAACACAATAATCATAACCAGTCGCCGCGCTGCGCTGACTGATATAAAAAGGTGGCGCTGCCACACTGTGCGTCATTAAATCCTACCCTCAGTGCCAAGCCGCCACACTGCGCTTTGCTTGACTGATGTTCTCGAAAAAATGTGTCATGGTAGCGCCAAGCTAGCGACGCGGCGCTGCCTTGTTTTTGGGATTTTTGTGATTCTTTCCTCTTTTTCACTTGATTTTGGCTTGATTCGATTGCTTAGGCTTTCGATTCTTGTTTTCTTTGCATTGACCTAAAAACCACTAGCAAACAAGTGAAATCTAATATAAACTCCCTTAATTTAAGAGAATAAAAAGCACTTTTCAAGCGCTTTTCACCTATAATGCGGAAGCAACAACTAGTCTCATGGTGCGGTCACAGATTCCTCTTATCAAGTGCCTGCTTGTCTCAACTCTTGCCTAAAAAACAACATAGAAAATGGTGAGTATAAATACTCAGTAAGTGACCCACTACTGGGCCCACTAGATGAACTTGTTATCCTTTTATCATATGCACCAGTATACCAAACATAGACATAGTGTCACCCCCCCTCCCGAGCTAACCTCTTTAACTCGAAAAAAGGCGTGACGACAGTAGACATTGACCCTTTTTTGACATCTACTGTTAGCTTAACCCTCCTTAAATCCTTAACAAGCACTTGATAAGAAAATTATAACTCACATCCAAGTCACACACAATAATCTTAAGTTTATAATAATATCAACAAAGTTTTTACACACTTCCACTACTTAGAACCTGATATGTATAATGTTAAGTCTACGTATAAATATTTACAATGTTCAAACTATGTAACAAATCCAGACAAGTTTGACGAGTAGGCTAAGCACCTCGGTTTCGCTCTCTATTTGGAAAGTAAAAAACATTTGAAAACATGAGCTAGGTTGCCTAGTGAGTGACAAGTTTAGAAAAACTATGCTTGGCTTAAAAGTTCAACGAAATTATGCTTGGATATCAAATAGTCACTTTTGGAAGCTTATTAACATTTGCATATTTTTCAAAGATTTTCTCTTAGTTGAGGTGAAGTAAACTCAATATTGCTCATCGTCGAAATCAACCTTAGTCGAGGTGGAGTAATCTCAACACATCCAACATCGAATAACCTTAGTTGTGTGGAGTAATCTCAACACTATAGCGTCGAATTTCCCTCTATGTGCACATAGGAATTATAATTTGAGCTGTCCATGTATCTTCTCTAGTTTTCAGTGTGACATCTTAACCTTTGACCTAGTTGCTTAAGACACATAAAGAAATGAAACTAGGGTAAAGGGTGTAAGCTTGGATCACAAGCTTGTGGAGTTAACCAAATTTTTACTAGTTTAACGGACCCTATGCGTTGGAAGAAAGCACTGACTTGTAATACCAAGTGTTGGGGAGAAGCAAGGAGATTGAGGCCAGGCGTCGCTAGAGGAAAAGCAGCCGAGAATGAGAGCAAAAATTTTTGGAGAGCAAAATTTTGGCTAAGTGTTGACCAAGACTATGCGTTGGTGAATGAAGAGGAAAGTTGAATTATTTGGGAAACCATGCATTGTTGATTGAATCACAGAGGGTTGTGAGCTGAAGTAGCTGCCCGCGTCGAAGGATAAGTGATCATTGGCGGGGGAAGTAATATGCTTGAACCATGCGCTGAAGTCACTCTGCGTCGAAGACAGAGCGGTTTTGACGCGACGAAGTTAATGGTGTGAATGACTGAGTTGCATGCGACGAAAGTAGGAGGCGTTGAGAGCACCATGCACTGAGTGTGGTTAGTTGCTGAAGGCGTTGGAGGAGAATTTTGACATAAGTGCCTTGCGATGAAGAGAGAACCCCGCGCCAGCCTGCGGGTGAGGGGTAAGACGGCAACATAAATCTTGGTGCTTGTGAGGGTTAAGTCTGTAGTATATATAGGTGAATAAATTAAATGTTTAATCATTTTTAGACATTTTTGAGAGCTTAAGTCGGTTCCATTTCTCAGACAAACCATAAGAGAAGGTAGAGGAAGGTGTTCTGGTAGATTTTGGGCGAAATTCTACTCATCTTGGTACTGAAAACAGAGCTGGAACTGAAGATTGATTTTTAGTTGCACAGTCTGAACAAGGATTGACGTTTGGAGTAGAACGAATCAAGGAAACCGAGTTTAGGGCTAAAATTTTAAGGCTAGTAAGTTAACTCAATTCTGAACAACTTTTATGAAGGATGTTTGAGTTGAAATGGATTAGAAACCTATAAACTTTCAGCTGGAAGTGACTGATAAGGAATTTCTGTGCAATCTGTAGTAGTGCGGAGAAATCTTTCAGTATCTGACGAGCAAAGACGAGTTAAGCTACGAAAATTTGAAGTAAGCTAGAAGACATATTTCTCTACAAGTTTGTAGAAGGAAAGAAGTTCTAACTTTGGTTGGAATTATAACTTTTAATCGACAGCAGTGAAGAAAAAAAAAAAAAAGGAAAAGAGGGAAGGCAAATGCTGTGGAAAATAAGTATCGCTGGACTACAAGTAATGCTAAGAGTTTAAGCGTGAGAAGCGAGACGGGTAATGCAGGTGTTGTTAGAAGCCTTGCGTCTCACAATTTTCGCTGGGTCTCGCTGGATCTCGCTGACTAGGTGAATATCGCTAGTCTTGCTCACCTTAGTATCGCTAATGGTGTGTAGTGTAATCTAGTCTCGCTAGTAGAGTTAAAACTCGCTCATTAAGGTTATTTTGATCAAATATGAATAGTTAAAACTGTTGGTTATGGAAAGGAAGTTTAGGGAAGCCTAACCCAAGAAATGTGTATTTTCAGGCCAAGAGGAAATAAGAAAGGCATATAATCCATTCAAGGCCTAGAAAGAGTTGTGAGTGACACTTTTCTTACTTTAAAACAATTTTGTTGTATATGTTAGTTCGGTTTTCCAATGGAATACGATTTTGTGATCAAATGATTTATGAAGCATACTTTATGTTCTTAAAGTTATTGAAAAGTATGTTTATGAAATGTTATTGATATAATAGTTGCCCTGTGTTCTTATGAATGATTTGCATACAATTTGTTGGTATAAAGTGTTGCTTCTTTAAAGGAAAATGTTTAAGAGGAGGCTCAGTGCTGATGGACTTGAGAAGGCACGTGAGTTTCCCCGGGACCCAATACTGAGGGACATGAGAAGGTACTTGGGCAACCCACCATATTCCTATGTGCACATAGAGGTTATATGCTGATGCGTTGAGTCTTGCTCCACATCGAGCATTATATGTTTTCGACGTTGGGGTGTTGAGTTTTTCTCCACTTCAACTAAGGAGAAGTATTGCAACTAAACTGTTTTCTTATGATTTGCTGAAATCATGTATGGTTTGATAAGGGCAATTAAGTATGTTTTAACTAATGGATATGAAGTGATTTCATGTTTTAAACATGATGTTGAACTTAGTTTTATTCCTAATGATTTTCGAACTAAAATAGTTTGTTAATTAGTCACTCACTGAGCTGTTAGCTTATGTTTTCAAGTTTTCTTTCCCCTCCAAGTAGCATTCCTGGTTCATTGCCTACTCCAACTCGCCCTGCTTAAGCTTCGAGTTTCCAGAAACAGTTTATTTTCTTATTGTTGTACGTGTAAATAACCTAGCACTGGTGGCATGTAGATTTAGTTGTTTACAAGTGAGTTATGAGAGAGCATGCTATAAAAATGTACTCTGTACAGGAAGGAATGTTATATTATGATCATGCGTTAATATGGTTGGATTCTATGAATATATATGTATGGAATGTTTATACAGGAAGTTATGTAAGATGGGACAATATGCGTCATAAGAGGGGTGATGTATATTGTCTTCACATCTCCTTTCAGGCTAAGTAGGTAATCAGGGAGGGGGTGTGACAAAAAGGAAGAAGAAAGGAATTTGTGTCAACTTGAGTTTTGAGTTAAGAATAGGCCATAGGTGAGTTTGGAAGAAAACCATGTTAAGTGATTTTCGAGTCTTGAATGACAAGGTAACCTATGAGCTAAGGAAACCTTCTAAGTGTCACAATTAGGCTTAAAGAACTCAACTATGCTATGATAAGGCTAGGCTTGGATGCATAAGCTTGAGGAAAAGAGAGGAAATCACACTAAATGTTAAAGAAGGAAGAGTTGGAAGCACAGTGGGGAGCTAGTTATGAGTTGGACACATACTTGGGAAGAGAACCATCATGTTGAACTCATGGTTGGTGTTGTGGACACATGGTGACCCATTTTGGGAGGAAATTGGCTAAGTGTGGGATGAATTGAAGAGTTGAGAAGCAACCCTAAAGAAGGTAAAGTTGGGTTGGACGCATACTAGGGAAAGATGGTTGAAAAATGGCTAAGTATAAAGGCATAAGAGAGGAAAGTTGGAAACATAGGCTCGGGAGGCACAACATGGACGCATAAGTGAGCAATCAAGGAGTCTATGGGGCCATGTTGGGGAAGTCATGGAGGCATGGATAAAGAAGGAGGTGGACGCATACATAAAAGAGTTGGAGGAAACCATACACATAGTGAACATACATATGGGAACCTTGGATTAGTTTGACGCATACCTCATAAAGGAGGAGATTTTGGCTAACTTTTGGATTCTTAGAAGGAGCTTGAACACATAGGAGGAGGAGGTGGACAAATAGGAGGGTGTTGGCAAGGAAATTGGGTAAGGTTGGAAGAAGAAAAAAGAGCAAAAGATGCCAAACATGAGAAACATCACCATGAACGCATGGTATAGAGAGGTTAGACGCACGGTCCCTATCCCAGGACTAGGTTGAACGCATGGTTGAGTATTTTGATGCTAAGTGGCTTCATTTGGACATACGCTTCATGAGTAGGAGGTGTCGGTGTGCATGACAAGAACACCATGCAAGGAAGCACTTGATTGGATGCATGAGTGTTCTTCATGCATGGCGACACGTGGGAGCTAAGTGTCAAGCTTGGAGGCAATGTTGGATGACAAGGTTTGCCATTCAGCTTCTATAAATAGGGCCAAAGAGGTAAATGAGCTCTCACACCATCACAAGTCCTCCATTTTCACTATAGAGAGAGAGGAGGAAGGTTGGTAAGCAAGTTTTGCGTCCAAGGATAGTAGGTTGCGTCCAAGGAGCTGTTTTCCTTGTTGTCGAAGTACTGTACGTGTTCATTAGTTGTCCTAGGCGTCCAAGGAAGGATGCCTTGCATCCAATTGAGCTGTGTGAAGAGAAAAGAAGTTGTCTTGTGTCCAAACTTGATATGCCCTGCATCCAAGGGAGTCCTCTGTGCCCAAGGAGGAATTTTTTGGCGTTCGAGAAGCTGTTTTAGTGTTTCTGATGTTTTCCAGTTGCTGTTTTCTTAGTTCCAGAGGCTTGGGAGAAGCAGAGAAGAATCGAAACTAAGACAAAGGAAGGAACCCTAAGTTGGAAGATTACTTTCACGGTGAGTGATTGATTTCCTTTCGCAAGAAAACTAAATTATACTCTCTGTAAATCCTTGTTCATAGCATGCCCATGAGCTTATAATTGATAGCATGATTATACGATATTATGCATGTTATGGGGAGGTATCGGATAATTTATATCGAGCATGATAGCATGATGTAGTATGCATGCTAGGGCAAGTTATGAAATAAGTTTATAGTATATCGAGCTTATTGGACATTAGATTCTAATTAAGATGTTAGAGGATTATACGAAGGCATCGATGAACAGATCATGTTTCTAATGCCGAAGGAACTTACGAAGGCATTGATGATGACGGTCATGACTGGGGCCGAGATTCAACACTATACAGGATGGTCAGAAGGTCAGAAGGACCTAATTTCTGAGCCTGTGGCAGGGATTTCCTCGTCGGATGGTCAGGGGACAATCAGTGCCTAGTTCCTGAGCATACAAGAAGTATCGAGAGGATGGTCAGGGGGCCAAATTTGAGTTTTAACATTTTGAATTAAATGAGGCTAGCACACACACACATGGGAGATAGCAAGATTTGGCCTTGAATGCTTATACCAACATAGATATGCTTGCATGTTTCTACTTGAGCTCTTAAATGCTATTCTCTGAGACATAAATCTTTAGCACACTTTTCATTTAAATTCCCTACGTTTGATTCTACTCTTTGCTCGAGACTAGCAAATCTCTAAGTTTGGAGTGGTGAAAAGCGCTCGAAAAGTGTTTTTTGTTCTCTTAAATTAAGGAAGTTTATATTATTTCACTTGTTTGTTAGTGGGTTTTTAGGTCAATATAAAGAAAATAAGAATTGAGAGCCAAATTGAGCCAAAATCAAGCAAAAAAAAAGAAGAAAATCACAAAATTTCTAAAAACATGGCAATGCCGCGTCGCGAGTTCGACACTACCACAACGCTTTTTCCCAAGAGCAACTATTCAAAAAGCGCAGCAGCGCTGGTGCGACATTGTGGCACGACGCTGGGGTAGGAACCGATGACGCACAGCGCAGTGGTGCCAACTTTCCTAATTTGAAAAATCTGCAATTTTTGAAAGAAACTTAGGCGGCCAAGTCTATAAATTGAAGGGTTTCCAGCAACTCTAGGTAGAGAGACAACAACACAATATAGAGCCTCAAAAAGTGAGTTGACTGCAAGGAAGAGAGAAAAGAGTTTGAGAGAGAGTTTGGTGTCGTTCGAGTTTCCAATGTGAAGATTAAAGACATCTTAGCAGTTCCTCCTCAATCAATAGCTTCTCATAGTAGAGTTTTCCTTTCTTTACACTCTTTCTATGCTGAAATTAGTCTTGAACATGTTATCTAAAGCTATGAGTTGCTAGACTCTTTGGTTTTATGGTGTTGATAAATTGTTTATGAAGTCATGTTATTGTTGTAGACTTTTTCATGGATTGTTGTAATGAATAAGCTTTTCATTGTTATTGTGCTTAATTCTTGTTGATTGGTCATCCATGCATGTTAGATTAGATGTATGATTGAAGGAATTGTATGTCTAATTGGATCTATAATAATGAATTGTTGTTAATCTATCAGGCAAATAGTTAGGTTAACAACGAAAGTTGCTAAAAACTACTCTTAATGCAATGTAACTTATATTGGCTTCAAGATGTTAGTAATCAATTAGGTTGCATGAGAAAAGATTGTTTTTGATAGAAAATAACCCATATTTATATTTCTAGACTTAAGCATATGAATTACAATAAATTCCATGAACTCTAGAATGTTGCATAATGAATTAAACAAGGATTCAATACCCTAAAACTCTTTTTGGCTCTTGTATTCCAAATTTACTTGCTTTTCTTATTAGTTTAACTCACAACTTGAAGTCGAATCCTCAAATAAAATTGACTCAATTCTAGCATAGCTAAGTGATTTAAACCTTCACAATTGAATCCTCAGTGGAACGATATTCGGAACTTAATCGTCTTATATTATAACTTGACCCATACACTTGTTGTAACACGAAATTTGTGCATCAGTACCGAGGTCCCAATATTAAGGCTACCCATATGCCTTCTTTATATCCTTCGGCATTGGGGACCATCTACTGTATTGAGGTTGCCCATATGCCTTCTCTATGTCCTTCAACATTGGGGATCATCTTGAAAATAAAGCATGCTTTCTAATAATTAAATCATTTATAAATACAAGATAAACAATTTTTAAGAATTTTCAAAGTATTTCTCAAACAACATGCTTTTCACAAAGCTCAACATCATAAACATCATGCTCAAAATCATGTAAAAGCATGTTCAAATCATATGAAGAAACACATGCTTTATCAAATTCAACTCATGCCAGAAATCTCATATTTGATAATAAACCGAGCATAGTAGAAATATCGAGAGTATAAATGTAATTAAGTCACTCACAACTTGTCTAGGCTCTTAATGGTTATATGCTTCCCCTAGCTCTTCCTAGCCTAGAATAAATTAATTCATTTGTCAAATATCCTTAAAATTCTCTTCATGGTGTAACTTAAGCCAATTTAGCTAAAAAAGACTTACCCACAAGTAAAAACTAACTAAAATGTCTAAAAGTTGAAAGATGCACCTAGACCTGTCCAACAACCCTGCAGCACGCTTACCCAGCCTGCCTAACATCAAATGTGCGGCAATCCTCACACAGGCACGCTACCCTGCACGCCTAGCCACTGTCTCACACACATTGCCTCTCGTGGGCGGCAGTTTCTGCACACTTACTGCCGAAATAACCTCAAAAGAGGCAAATTGTGGGCGCTTTAACTACCTACGTTGTGTGCTTCAGCGAGACTTGTCTCGCTCAACCCCTGTATGCACGTAGCATCACTTCCTGCTCACCAATGAGACCTATCTCACTTCCACAACCTACACACCAAAATAGCAGCACCCTTGTTCATCAGTGTGCACGCTCGCACGGCCAGTGGCGTGTTGGCCCGCCATTTGAGCATTCAGAACACGTCAAAATAACCTCAAAAGATTTTTACCTTCAGGCACTGGTTTAGCTTGTCTACATGCACAACTATTTCAAAATGCACCTGGCAGCCTTAAAAATACTATCTTCACTTCCAGCTGCCAAAAGTAATGTTTCTAGCAAAAATTAGACTTTGCTTCCTCTTATAAACTTATAGATAATTGTCTTGGCTAGCTTACCTCTAAATTTCAGCCTCTAACTCATTTTCTTTTGCCAGAATCACTAAATCTTTCCACTCTACTCTAGTTTACCCGATAACATGAGAAAGCTTGAGTTTCCGATGGAATTCGAGTTATTCCTCAATGAGTTTTCTTTCAACAACCCCCTTGGCATAACTAGACTCAATTTAGGACAATTTGGTCAAAGAAAATTGCATATAGCTCGAGTAGTTTGCACACACCAACCTCATCTGTCAAACCTTTCTATTTATAGCCTTCACATAAAGTTGCATGCAAGATCCTAATTTACCACCTCCTACTTGCATGCAAGCCCATGCCACACTTAACCCAATTTTGACACCTAATATGGCTTTGCTTAATACTTAAGTGTTCATTTTGCTTAATCAACAAGGAATGGTGGATGCAACCTTGGCAAGAATTTCTCCACACATGATCAAGCACTCTTTTGAGCTTAGTTTGCTACTTTTCTCAGCTACCCTTGCACACAACCCCTTTTGGCTAATGGTTGTCGACTTGGATGCCTAGCCACTATGCGTCAGCCTCATAAGCCTCTTGGGATGCATAGCCTCAACGCACGAAGCTCCCTCCACTAACCTCAACCAACTCATTAAGCTCATGGACGCTTAGCCCAACTTGCCCAACAAGCAATGCATCAACACCTTCAACCAAGCTTACCATGGACGCATCCCTCACCAAGCAAGATGCATCACACACCCTCTCTTGGTGGTTCGGCTACTTAAGGTCTCCCACACATGCCCAATACTTAGCCACCTTTCTTGCTAGCCATGCACTACCTGACTACTCCATGACAAGGGCTCTTACCTGCCTACTTGCTTGCCATCTTTCCCAAGAATGTTGAGAATGAAAGCAGCGCTTACACTTTACCTCCCAAGTCCAATAGAAAGAGACCTAATAAACCAACTTCTTTTGTGTGGGATCATTTCACAAAAATAGAAGTGAGTGATAATAGTGGAGCTAGGTGCAAGTGTAACTATTGTAGTAAGGATTACACATGTGATAGCAATAGTTGTGGAACTAGCACTTTATGGAAGCACTTAAGAAATCAATGTAAAAAATACCCATATAGAGAAGAAGAAAAAGGACAAACCACCTTAACGCTTGTACTAATGATGGAAAAGGAGTCAAAGCTAGTAATTTTGTAACTACATTGTTTAGCCAACAAGCATGTAGACTAGCATGTGCTAAGATGATAATTATGGATGAGTTGTCATTCAGAGTTGTTAAGAGTGAGGGTTTTAGACACTTGTGTAGTATTTCATGTCCTAAGTTTGATTTTCCATTGAGAGTAACAATTGCTAGAGATGTATATCGACTTTATCTTGAAGAGAAAAAAAAGTTGAAATCATTTCTAGCTACTAACTCTCAAAGAGTTTGTCTTACTACAGACATTTGGACTTCGCTGCAAAATGTTAACTAAATGGTAATCACTACACATTTTATTGATTCTGAATGGTGTTTGTATAAGAAGATTTTGAGCTTTTGTCAAGTTGCTAATCATAAGGGAGAGAAATTATTGGCAAGGTGATTAAGAGTTGTTTGTTAGAATGGGGAATTGACAAAAAATTTTCCATCACTGTTGATAATGCAAGTTCCAACGATGTAGCTATTTCTTATGTTAAGAGAAGACTCAAAAGTTGAAAATCTGTTGTTTTAGATGGAGAACTATTACACATGAGGTGTTGTGTCCACATAATTAATCTTATTCTAAATGATGAGATGAAAGATATGCATGATTCTATTGCTAGTATTCATAATCTTGTGAGATAAGTTCGATCATCCCCTAAGAGCATGACAAAATTTAAAGCTTGTGTGAAACAAGAGAAAATTGAGTGTAAGGCTCTTGTTTGTTTAGATGTGCCAACTAGGTGGAATTCGACTTATCTAATGCTTGAATATGTACTTGAATTTGAGAAAGATTTTAGAATTTTAGAGGAAGAAAAGAAGGACTTAGATTTTGTTGATTATTTTGTGGAGGATGACCGTGGAAATAAAAGATTAGGGCTTAAAGTGTCGCTGATTGGTTGATTGTAAATGTGTTTATTAAGTTTTTTTAGAAGGTTTTATAAAACTACTACAAAGATAAGTGGATCTTCATATGTGACTTCTAATGTTGGTTATAATGAAATTAATAAAATCCAATATACTTCAAATAAATGGAGCAAAAATACCAACTTTGTTTTAAATGTTATGGCTACGAATATGAAGACAAAGTTTGACAAGTATTGGGGTTCAATTGAAAAGATGAATAAACTGATGTTTTTGGCTATGGTGATTGATCCTCCTTGGACACATAGCCTCAACACACCAAGTTCCCTCCACTAACCTCAACCAACGCATCAAGCTCATGGACGCCTAGCCAACTTGCCCAACAAGCAATGCATCAATACCTTCAATCAACATTGTCACTGTAAATGAAGATGATCATAGTGTGGATGGTTTGGACGATGAAAGTGATACTCCGTGGACAAGGTTTAAGAGAATTTGTGTAGAGGAAAGTATATTGGAAGTGAATAATGCTTGGATTCTTATTTGTCTAACAAGGCTGTAGAAGCTAAAGATGATTTTGATATTTTGTATTGGTGGAAAATGAATGGTTACAAATATCCCATTTTATAAAAAATGGTCGAGATGTTTTGGTGGTTCTAATATCGATAGTGGCTTCTGAGTCTGCTTTTAGTACGGGAGGTAGGATTCTTGATTCATTTCGAAGTTCTTTGACTCCTAATTTCGAAGTTCTTTGACTCCTAAAATTGTGGAGGCCTTGATATGTACACAAACTAGATTCGTGGTGGCTTAGTGTTATTAGATCTCTCTCTACAACTTGAAGAGTTAGAGGCTTGTGAAAATATTGAGTCAGGTAATTAATATATATATTTTTTATTGTAGATCTAATATGTATTAGCTCAAATAATATATATTTTGTTGTCTAATTTGTTTTTTAGGGAGCTCATCATTTTCTATTGTTTTGAAATGATGGATTGGATTTGGAGCGTATTGATCATTTTAATCGTAAGTTTTTCTACCATAATATAATATGTTATCACTTATGTTATATACAATCCTTTTGATTTAAAATTTTGTTTGTTGTATTTGTATAATTGTATTTTTATTTGTATTTCTTTTCAAGCATGAAGAATTGAAAGACCAAAAATGAAAAATTATTCACTCATGGAGATGCTTGGACTCTTTTTTTTGTAATATGCTAATAGTTGTATTATTGAACTTGGATTTCTTTGTTCTCTATTTGAATGATTTTGAATGTGGACTTTGAATATTTGGAATGTGAACTTTGAACTTTAACATTTGAATGCTTTGACTTACTTTTTTTTTTTGACATTGATAGTGAATTTGTGGTGATCGTAATTGAAATATTCAAATTTGATCGTTGAATCAATCACTTATTTTAAAGTAAAACACATGTGTGTTTCATTTTATAATCATGATATTCCAAGTGTATTAGTACTATATATAAGATTATAAAACATGATTGCATCAAATATCAATCAATGAGTACTTGAAATAAGACATTAGTGTATCAAAAGTATATCTAATACCAATCAACATTTCTTGACTATCAATAGTATAACTAACATGAATTAAACATTCAATTAGTAATGTATTTCGAAATAAAGCATGTATGTTTTGTTTTATAATCATGTGATACGAAGTGTATCAATAGTATATCAGATATAAGACACAAGTATATCAAATATCAATTAGTTAATACTTGAAGTAAGACATGAGTGTATCAGTAATATATCTAACAACAATCAACATTCCAAGTGTATCAAGAGTATATCTAATAACAATTGACATTCAATTGGTAACTTATTTTAAAGTAAAATAGACATGTTTCATTTTATAAACAGATATCCAAGTGTACTAGTAGTCATCAAATATAAGACATGAGTGTATTAGACATCAATGAGTAAATACTTGAATTAATACGTGAGTGTATCAACATTATATCTAACATCAATAAATATTTCAAGTGTATCGTGAGTATATCTAATATCAATCATGCACTTTAGCCGTGTGGGGCATTTTGGACATTTTGGACATTCGGTGTGGAACAATGATTAACTAATTCATCAACAATTTATTAGTCAAATGCATCATTATCAAGTATATAAAATATATCAGTCAAGTGTATTAAGTTTATCAGCAATAGAAACGAGTGCATCATTGGCAAGTATATTAAGATATTAGTCAAGCATATTATTATCAATAATATCTAGTATATCAATCAAATGTATCAAGTATATATCAATAGTGTATCAAGTGTATATTAGTAGTGTATCAAGTGATAGAGAGAAAAAAAAAGAAAGAAGAGAGAGAGAATGAAATAGAGACACCATTTGCGAGTGTCAAGTGCATCAAATGTGTATCAGTAGTGTATCAAGTGTATAAGTGTATATCAGAAGTGTATCAAGTGTATATCAAATATAGCATATGAGTGTATTAGATACTAATCAGTAAATGCTTGATTAACTAATGTAATAAAAATGAAGTATATTAATAGTATATCATCTATACATATTTAACATAAGGTCTATCACTTAACAAATATACTTGATATTGAGTATATCAACGACAGAGGGCATTTTAGACTTTTACTTTTTTAATGCTTGGACTGGGCCAATTTTTGCTAGATCTATAAAAGAAGAAAAAGTGAAGGCACATTTTGCAATTATCAAATCCTATTTTGCTATTCATGCAATTGCACCTTAATTCCGTTGGTGGGAGTTTATTTGAATTGGAGGAGTTTTGAAAATTTAAAATTTAATTTAAGAAAAATTGGATAAATTTATGGTGGGTTTGAAACTTATAGTTGGTATATATATATATCGGGTCTCTCGTTTGGTGTGCAAAAAGTAAAAAGAAAACTTTGTTTCCTTCTTCATGAGGTCCAACGTCGAACCCCCCTCCTATGTTCAAGCTTGAATAGCTGAATGTCGAGCCACTGGGAAGATCAACCACTTTGTTTGGCCACCGACGTCGCCACCTACGTCAGCTGTCCTCCGTTCAGCTGTTCAGCTTCAGGCCACGCCACCGTGGAGTTCACCGCCCAGATCCAGTCTCGCACGCTCCAGTCTCAGTCGATTTCGAGCCAGTTGCCTGTCTCTGTCATGTGCTGCCGCTGGAATCTTGAGGTGTTAGGTAAGATAATGGGTATTTTTGTGGGTTTTCTTGGAAAATCTCGTATGTCCATTAAATTTTGGCACTTGTTTATTGTTACCCACTAATATTTTTTGGCCTAAATTGATTAACCCATAATGTTTAGGTTGTAGATTCAAGATTTAGAGAACATCATCAAGTGCTAAAGATTGATTTCGGATGGATTTTTGTAAGTATCAGAGTTTAGGCCCATTTTGGACCAATTAGTGATGCCATAACTTTAGGTTATTAATCCTTAATTTTGGTGATTGTTTTAGAATCATATTATTGGAGAGAATGGAAGCGGTTTGGGATCAAACACAGTTTGGGTAAAGTTTTGGACTTTTTGGTTAATTATATTTGGGCTTGTAATTTAAGGTAGGTGATTTACTACCAGTTCACCTACGAACTAGCGCCCTAACCGTGCTATTTTCTTGATTACGATTGAATACCTTGAGAGCATGTCGTTGATTGATTGAACTATCCTACTAAGCCTCATGAACTTATGGACTGATATAAGTGTGTTGGATGCTTATACGCTATATGGGTATAAACATGATTTAGGGCTCTATGTATGTGTTTTATATGATTACTATGATGGGTTTGATGAGATAATTATGTTATGAAGCATCTTGGTTGATGAGTGCATGATAGATTAATGTTGTCTATTATTTTTCGAGTTGTGTACATCTTATGTTTGTGGACCTTTGAGTTCACTAATTATGCCTATGATTGTGTCTTCCTTTAACTATTTATGCTTATAATTGTGACCCTTTGGATTCACCACCTATGTTGTGTGCCTTCGGGTTCGCTACCTATGCTTATGTTATGTACACCTGTGCCTATGATAGGGAAATAGTAGATTCACCTAGTTAGCCCGATAGTTGGTCATTAACTAAGTATCTTTATACTCACTCTTTCCTATGTTTACGTTATGTACACCGTGCATATGTTTGTTTTTTTTTTTTTTTTCCGTGTTTTAGACTTTAGATGACAAAAGTTTGAAAGCCTAAATTATTTAGTTTTATTTCAATTTTGAACTTATGTTTTAAGGACTCTGTGAAAACTGTTTTATGTTCCTTGAAATAATTAATTGATTCAATTTATTTATTTAAAATAAATTATGCTCTTTTTACTTTGATTCGAAAGTCGTGTTTCCAAGATCATGCATGCATAAAAGTAATGTCCTGTTAGTAAATGTTAGAGAAGTCGGGTCGTTACAATTAAAATAAACTCTATTGACTCCCCTTTGGGATTGCCATACAATCCTATAGCATCTTCCTTTGTCGAGCGTTGGACTTCAAAGACAAAGCTTCCTCTTCAAGGTAAGAGCAAAATGTTTCTCTAATTTCTTTTTATGTTTATGACAATTTCAAGAATTTTTGAAAAAGCAATAAAAAAACAAACAATATTTGATAACATTATCAATAGTGTATAGCAAAGCCTTTTCTTGAATGAAGTTTAATTAAAGAAGTTTTTATTATACAACAATGCTTCGTAGTCAAATTTGTCGTCAACGATGAACTTGGTTAGAATCGTATTCTCTCATATGAAACACATGCAAGAAGGCTCATTCTTTAGTTGTAGAAGACACTCGAGTTTTTGTTAATTGAGAAAGGAAAATATGTGGGTTTAATGTATTTTAGGTTTCGTTATCTTAAATTTGAAATTAGTTTAGAAACAATCCACGTGGATAATTTTTAAACTCAATCAGTAGTCACTTGGATACTTTTTAAATCTAGTCAAATTGTCATTTTTGCTTGTTGTGGGTGAAAAAGTGAATACTTATTTGGCGAAATATGGACACCATCAAGACAAAGTTTATGGGCTAGCAACCAAGCCTAAAATATTAGAAAATTTAGCATAAGAATAAAAGTTTTTCAAATATGGCACAAAATTAGGGGCTAGATATATGAAAAGACCAAAAACAATAGCCCACAATTCAACCCATTGATTTCCGAAATCCAAAAACAGAAGCCCAACAAAATCATTGATTCTTCCTTTCGACTTCGCCCTCAAATTCATGCTACTCTTCACTTCCTCTTCGTTTTGGCTCCAAATTTCGAAAGGTCTTCAAAATTTCAAAGAAAAGAAGCCCATTGAATCACTGATTTCTTAGTTCTTCTTCTCGTGACTCTTCACTCACTTTTTGTTTTCGCTCCAAAATTTGAAAGGTAAGAATCTTCACTGGTTTTTCTTCTTCTTCGTCTTCACTTCTTCTATTTATTGAGTTTTTGCTCTGAATGTCACTAAACAGTCTCATTGATTTAGGACAAAATCAATTGGTGTTATCTTCTTTGGCCATCATCGATTCCATCGCCGATTGTTGTAGATTTCATCTTCTTTGGTCAAGTTCCTTAAAATTAGTGTGAGGGATTTCCACCAATATCATTCCATCTTCATTGTTACTAAGTAGTTGATTTTAATTGTAGCGATAGTAGTAGATTTTGATTCTACTGATTACTTAATATGCTTCCCAATATCGTTGATTCCACTGCCGATTAGGTCTTGATTTTCATTGATCTTGATTTTTTTTTTTTTTTTTTTTTTTTTTTTTTTTTTTTTTTTTTTTTTTTATNCAAGCATTGCATAATTTTATATAACAACAATGATCAAACTTTATTCTTCAAAATGTCATAACTAATAAAAAAAAGGAAAAATGTATTCCTCAACTTAATATAACTAAACTAGTTGTTATATATATATTCAAATGTTAATAGTTAAGATATTTATTACTATTTTTTAGAATTAAAAGCTCGAATACTTAAACTAAATGAAAAAGAAAAAACTATAAACCTAGGGTTAGTATTAACCTCTTTCAAGGCAAATTATTTTTTTTTTTTTGTATTAGGACTAGATGTTTGTATGTTATTTTAGGTTTCCTAGCAGTTTAAGATACTGAATGAAAACAGTAATATCTCGCTCTGCATTTTTTGTTTTTTTTTTTTTACTGCAATTGCTACTATCAGTGATATTCTTGTTCATTGAAATTCATATTCTTGATATTCTTGTTCATAGATATTTCGTTGATTTTTGGTACTAAATAGTAGTTTATATTTTGTTTTGTTGATTTCTTACTTTTATCATCTAAAGAAAATGTGAATTGGAGAGTGAGAGGTACTTTGGTTTTGACCAAACTCTCTCACCATATATTTTGGCATCTGAAACTTGATTTTATAAATTTTGATAAGCATATGTTCAATGTTCTTTATTTTGCTTCATTTTACAACCTTTGAAACTTCCTTGGACATTTTAATTACCACCGAGTTAGTAAATCGAAGGATTCATTGATTTCAAATAATAGTAGTTGATTTGAAATCAGTGATAATAGTAGCAATTGATTCAAATCAATATTGATTTCATACTGATTTCTTGATTTTGTTGGTACTGAGTTCTTGATTTTTTTTGTACTTTGGCAGAGTTAATTAGAACTGATGGTAGTAATTGATTTTTTGATTTCTTAGTCTCTTGTTAGTAGTAGTTGGTACCGATTTCTTGATAGTAGTAGTTAATAGTTTTGTTTGTTGATTTCCTAGCTATCAATTGATTACAAACAATTGATACATCTTTTGAGCTATAACTTGATTTTGAAGATGCAAATATTTTGATATTCATTTGTTGATTGTTTAATCAGGCTATCAATTGATATTTTCGATAGCTAGTATCAGTGATATTATTTTATTGCTATCATTATTAGTAACCGTTTAGTAATAATGTTAGAAGGATATCACTAATAGCATCTTAAGTGATACCATTAAAAGGATACTGTAAATAGGCTACCAACAATTATATCATGGCAATGTTTCTATAAACTAATGATATTGTTTTTGTTTGTTTTCAGCATAAATGGAAAAAAGGGAAGAGAAAATTAGATCAACATCTACATCTGAAAAAAAAAGGCCAAGAAACTCAAGGCCCATAGTCATTTCTATTTTATAAATTTATACATTTGTTGTTTTTCCTTATATTTATGTTGTTATATAAACAGGAAAATGTATTAATTGTTTCTAAAAGTGAATGAAGCAAACTTGTTAAATATGAGCTTCTACACAACATTAGAAGTATTATCAACATACATGCCACTTTAGATGAGCTATAACTCCAACTATTTAGGAAAGATCCTTTTGGGCACTTTTTTGGACATGAAGATGAAAATGGTACCCATCCCAATCAAATCACACCTCATTAGGAGGCAATGCACAACTAGAAAAACAAAACATCTTGGCCTTAAACATAAGACACATTTTAGAATTTGGTCTCAAAGATTTTTGTTTAATAATAGGTTTGAATTGTGATGACTACCCGGTAGATGATGATTATAGTGAAAAAGAATTAATGGACAACACATTTAGGGACTTCTTCTTCAACACCAATAAAAAAAATTAAGGAGAGCTTCAACCTACCTCTATATGTTTTTTAAGTTTGATGCCACTATACCTACTAATCTAAAGGTCAAACTTGCCAACTTGTATTTTTTAGAGAGCTTCCTAATTCCTAAACAAGGACATAATAAAGTAACTTGGAAGCATCTAAAAATGTTGGATGATGAAGAAAATTTTAGATCTTATCCTTGAGGGAGGGCGTGTTATGAACTTACTATAGAATATTTTATGAAGGGTGTCATCAACAAACCATCTTCAATTTTTCTAATATTGGATTTGCAAGAAGAACAAAAAGTGATGGGCCAAGAATTGTTAAATGAGAATCACAAGAATTAAAAGATTGACAACACATCAATGAAACTATCTTCAAATCCACTGGTGTAAGTATTTTATCATTATTATTTATTCACTTATTATTAGCATGTTATCAGTGATTGCTTCTATCAATAATAATATACTATCAGTGATCTTATTGATAGCATGCTCTTAACGATAGAAATCACTGATAACTTAAAATCAGTGATAGCTCCTATTACTGATAGTATGCTATCAAAAAGATCACTGATAGCATGTTATCAATGATAGAAGCAATCATTGATAGCTTCAAGTCAGTGATAGTTTCTATAAACATGCAATAGTATCACTGACAACTTCATTTATCTTTCAGTTTTATGTTGTTTCATTGGTTCTAATTGAACAAGAACTACAATAAAAATATTATGCATATTTTGTGGAGCTATCAATTAAGAATATGGAGATAGAAAAAGAAGGGAATGAGGAGAAACAAAATTCAAGTGGAAGGAAAATAGCTTCATTACAAGAAGGTATTAAATAATTGACACAAGGACAATAAGACATTAAGAAAGATATTCATGAAAAACATAAGGAGATTCTCGGTATATTGGGCAACGTAATAGAAGTTATCAATGATAGACTTTTTTCAAAAAAAGATGGTGGCAAAAAACAGTCTCAAGAATCACTTGAAAGGAACAAAACTCTATCATCTAGTTTGGAACTTATTGATGTGGGGGCAAAAAGGTAAAATTTGTGATTTCTCTTCTTTTTTCTTTTTTGGTATCAAATGGTATAATAACATAAATGATATATGCATGCAGGCTGAAGCTTAGGCTGTTAAGGACAAGCAAATTGAAGAAAATTACCAATAGAAACAAGATAATGAAAATGTAGAAGTGCAAGATGAAGAGAGATCTTGAAAATGAATGGAAAGATCTTGAAGATGAAGAGAAAGATCAAGAAGAAAATGATGAAGATAAAGAAAAAGAAGAAAAAGATGGAGCGGAAGAGAATGTAAATGAAGAAAATAGGACCCAAAAAGCAAATGATAAAAAAAGGATAATTGATGATTGATGTTTTTAACTGATAGGATTAGCATGCTATCATGGACAACTTCTATCACTGATATCATGCTATCAGTAGCAACATGCTATCAGTAGCAACTTCTATAATTGATAACATACTATCACTGATAGTATATATGATATCAAGCTTTATTTACTTTATTGATTGCGTATTGATGGATGTCATGCTACTTTTTATTTCATGATTTCAGGTTGTTCAAAAGACTCTTAAAAAGAATAAAAAAAAAAATATAGACCAGAGGTTGATGAGCTTGTTGAGAATAGGTCAAAGAGACAAACAAATCAACCTAGAAAATTTTGGAGAATGCAAAAATTCCAAAAAAAGACAAAAAGGTGGCTCCAACCAAAGCTACAAGGCTAATCTAGGGTGGAAGGATGACGCTCCAAGCTTTGAACTCAAAATATCACAACTTTAATCACATTTATGCAACCAACCCTTGTTGTTTTCATCTATAGATTGTTTTTTTGTTTGACATTAGAATGATTTTTGCTTGACATTAGATTGGTTTTTGTTTGACATTATCCAATGGTGTTTTTGTTTGACATTATGGTATCTGTCAGAGAAGACATATCATTTAGAACTTCAAAAATGAAATTGATACTTAAAGTTGCTGAAATAAATTCTTGATTTCAGGTTGTTAAAAAATTAAACACTAATCAGGTTGTTCAAATATTAAAACACTGAAGACTAGTGATGATAGATATCACCGATAACATGATATTAGTGACAGAAACTATCACTGATTGCATGATATCAGTAATAGAAGCAATCACTAATAACATGATATAAGTATAGAGAAATATCACAAGTTTTCTGATGCAATTAAAATACAATCATCATATTAGCTAAAGAATATAAATATATCGCAACAAAGTTTGTTTCACTATCTATCATAGATAAATTGACGAACATTAGCAACACAACAAACTGTCTCACTAACTATCATTAATAAATTGACAAACGTCAATAACATAACAAGCTGTCTCACTAACTATCATTGATATTGACAAACATCACCAACAACACACGTTTCTTGTACATCATTGAACAACTGTTGGCATTTTGCATGTTCTACAATTATGGCCATGACAATGGCATCGACTGCACTTCGAGCGGCTTTTCTTTTCACCAATTGACAATATTCTTTGTTTTCGTGGTCGTCCAACTTGACGTTTAACTATTGGAGGTTATACATTCACATCAACATCAATAGGGTTCTAGTTAGAATGATTTCCAATAGGATAAACCGATCCTTTATAGGTTGATGACAATATATTGATTATAGTCCGACACGAAAACATAGGTATTTAAATTTAGACCACAGAAAACAACACAAGAATGGACACATGGAATCTTCTCCAAATCCTAAAAAAGACAACTGCATGATTTAGAGGCTACATTTACTCGAAAATGATTGTCTCCACCAACTACTTTATATTCTGTATTACTAATAGGATCAACTTGAAAAACAAAACATAATCAACAAAACAAAATCAACTATGTGATCAATAATTATCATTGATAACTAATGGTTAATTTTGTACCTTGAAGCTTCCTAATTGATTGTGTTTATCTGGCAACTCAAACTCCGGCCAACTAGTCAAAATAATCTTTATAGATAATGATGTTTGACATTTCTCATTAAACCAAGTTTGAAGTAGTTCTCTAATGGAATCAAGTAATGATGTAATAGGGAACTCTATAGACTCTTTCAAAACATTATTCAAGCACTCTGAAATATATGTAGTCATCATTCTATACCTTCCTCTCCTAGAATACGCACATGCCCGTTCTCAAAACCAACTTTACTAAGATAAATAGTAGGATATATCAATTCCATCCATTTTATATACAACTCAAACTTATTTATTGTATAAGCTTTTGCACAACTATAAAATATGTTGTCAATTAAAGAATACTTATAAGTTAACTTCATATTTTGTAAAAGGTGTCGTAGAGAAACACAACACTAAACAATTGGAAAAACATTCATAACAGCTTTTGGAATGCTAAAATGCCAATTAGAAATAATGACTAATCCCTCACGTTCACCAAAATTATTCTTTATATTCTAAAAAAACCATCTCCATGATGCATCATGTTCTAAGTCAACAATACTAAAGCTAGAGGAAAAATCTGATTGTTACCGTCAGCTGTTGAAGCCATCAAAAGAGTCCTAACATATTTACATTTCAAGAACATGGTATCAACATATACATTGGGTCTACAATGCTTCCACCCTCAATTGACAAACAAATAGCTATATAACAAGACTTAAAATGTCCATCTATGTCAGCTTCACAGGTCGTGAATGTACCTAAAAGAAGACAAGCATGAAACTAGACAAGTAAGCAAGGCTATAAATGATATATAGTTCATTAATGCCTATCAGTGATAGTTTTATCATTGGTTGGAGTCTATCACTGATAACTTCCATCATTTTCATGTTACCCGTGATGGAAGCTACCAGTGATAGAAATTATTACTAACAAATCATGCAACCTTGAGGAATTAGACAAGGTGACCCTCTCTCTCCATTCCTCTTTCTACTCATCAGTGAGGTGCTTAACGGTTTGCTATCAAGATTGCATGAAAAAGGAAAATTTGAAGGTTTTACGGTAGGAAACGATTGGAAATTTTCAATGAATTTCCAAAAAAATGAATTAAAATTGATTTTTAATTTCAAAAAAATAATTAATTAAATAATAAAAATAATTTAATATTTAGTTAATTAAAAATAATATTATTTTATTATTTAATATTAAAATAATATTATTTTTGCCACTTGTCCCGATTTTTCTAAAAAAAATGGTATGAATCCCTATTCATATGATTAATATTTAAATCATATTTAAATATTATAATTAACTTTATTTGTCCATTTAATTCGTAATTAAACGTCGATATATCGCATATATCTGACTTTCATTCCTTAAGCCAAGATTTGAACGGCTCAAACTCATTCACTAGACTATCTAAGATTTTGGTCCTATTTATGAGCTAGTAGAGGGACCTAATGAACCTACAGATCATGAGCTCCAACGATCCGAGATTAACTGGCCAAATTCTTTAACCTAGTTAACCAACATTTGTTAACTAACGGGCACTCCGCTAAAACCCGTAGCTGCACTCTCCTCACTGTAGATATATTTGTGTCCATTTGATATAACCATCATCGATAAGTCAATCCTTCACAGGTCGTTCATAACTTTAGCTAGGTCAAATACCGATTTACCTCTAAGTTACATCTTTTCTCCTTAAGTACCACTACCCCTCTAATGAACAATTGATTTAGGATCTAATCACTAAATCCATTCCCTCTAGGGCCAGTGAGAGGATGGGGCCTGTAAGCCCCGTACTTGTTATTAAGAGAAAGTAAGTAAAAAGAAATTATGGGGCAAGTAAGTAAAGAAAATTTGCTAAGTTGGGGGAGAGTGAAAATGGTTAAGTGTTGGCCATGCGATGAGAGACCATGCGTTGAGGGATGTTTAAGATTGACAAGAGTTGCCGCTGATAAGCATGTGTTGAAAAGGGCAGCTCGGCGAGGAGAAAGATGTGAAGGGAGAAGGGTGCCATATGCGTTAATAGAAGTATGCGTTGAAGGCTACTATGTGTTAGAAGTTGGCATCGCTATGCGTTGAGATGGCTTATGCATTGAAGAATGGTAAGCGGAGACTATGTGTTGCCGAAGCCATGCGTGGAAGGTGGCGCTGGCTAATTCTAGAAGGAGGATGAAGTTAGAGCTGGTAAGTCGGTGATTTATATTGACATATAAAGGAGTGCATCGAATAATTAAGCCTTTTTGGGATACATTTTCAAACTCAGATTAACTCTATTTCACAGACGAACAACGAGGAGAGGTAGAAGAAGGTACTTATATCGAATTTGAGTAGAAATCAGATCAGTTTCATGGTGATTTTGAAGCTGGAACGAGAAGCTTAATTGTTACTGATAGACTTGAACATCAATCGGTGTTTGAAGGAGAGTGAACTGAGGACGTCGAAGCAAGAACTTAAATTTTGAGGTAAGTAAGTTGAATTAATTCTTAGCAACTTCCATGAAGGAAGTGTAAGCTAAATTCGAACGAAAACGTGTTAATCTCTAGGAAGAAGTAAACGGAGTTGAATTGCTAAGCAAATTAGGGCAGCCGAAGTTATTTGGGAACAATTCTCAAATGAAGACGAATCATGGCCTGAAATTTTGAGGTAAGCTAAGAAACTCACTACTTTACAAGATTGTAGAAGGAGGGAAGTTCTGATTTTGGCTGTAATATGGTTTGTAGCAGGATAAAGGAGGAGTTTGAAGGGAAGGAAGGAAAACTGTGATATCAAGTGTCGCTAGACAGTGGTATCGCTAAGGAGCGGGAGAGTGAGCAGCGGAACAGGTGTCGCTGATAAACGCAAAGGAGCTCTGCGTCTCACAATTCTCGCTGAAGTCTCGCTAGGTATCGCTCCTCAGGATGATATCGCTGGTTTAATTCAATCCAGTTTCGCTAGTGCAGCGCCCAGTAGTGTGAATCTCGCTGGCAGTCTCGCTAGTAACATAGAGTATCGCTAGTTATTAACATGCATACCTAATGATTTTGAAAAAGGAGTTCAAAGAAAACCTAATATGAGAAATGTGTTTTACAGGCCAAGAAAAGCTCGGAAAAGCATACAGTCTGCTCGGGGCCTAAGACAAACTGTGAGTGACTCTCTAATTGTCCAAGGATCATCGTTATTAATGTACAAGTGAAAACAAATATATTATGTGAATTTCTGTATGTGTGCTATCTAAATGCAAACCACAGCCGAAGGACCCTGTGTGAAGGCCTATGGAGATATATGATACATAGTGCCAATGGACCATGAGTGAAGGCACTAGTGAGATTGATTGAGATAGTTTCCAATGCCGAAGGACCTTGTGAGAAGGCATATGAAAATCAATACATGAAGGCTCAGTGCTGAAGGACCATGAGTGAAGGCACTTGAGCAGTGAAATATATAATGAAACTCAGTGCTGAGGTACATTATGAGAAGGCACTTGAGAGTTGAAACACCGAAGGACTAAATGTGAAGGCGTATGAATGTATGAATATATGAATATATGAATAATAGGGACGGAATACTTGATATAAGATGAATAGCGTTGAGCTTTGCTCCGCTACTTCTTAGAGAGATATCTATGCTATTTTGTTGAATGGCAGGAGTGATCCAGTAATCTGTACTAACAAGATATATAGAAGTGTTATAATCAGCATTAACTCAAGGATTAGATTGTACTGGTTATTTTAGTCACTCACTGGGCTTTAAGCTCAGGCCTTTTTGTTTATTGTTGTTTGTTTCAGGTAGCGAGCGTGTTCGGGACGCCTAGCCTACAGAAGATTCTCGTCTGGGTTTACATGGTTTTAGTTCTCTGGGATAGTTGTAAATGCTCAGTCTAAGTACATATTTTGTCATATATGACTTTGTGGCATAACGAGTGTGGGTTTTGTACTGTATGCTGAACAAATACACTTGTATAATAAATTATGAGCTGAGAAACCTTATGTAAACTTATGATTACCTTATAATGTTTCATTAGTATAAACGTTTATACATTGGATCTAGTATTGAATTGTGCTTCAAGATATAAGATGACGTGTATCTGTATAGGTTACACCTACTCCTAGGTTAGGAAGGTAATCTGGGAGGGGGAGTGACAGAGCCCATTGTTCAAGATTTGGGAACAATACCTAAGAGAACAACCTCTCTACTATCCCTAAGTTGGGAAGGAGTGAATCCTGTCTTGCAAATTCTATGTCCCCAGCTATCTACTCGGTTTTATCCCTGAAATGGAATGAATGTTGAGCAGCACTATTGAGCTTACTGTTGGGTTCACAGCTTGTTGCGCATAAAGTATATTAGATGTTATAATTTCGGTATAAAGATGCGTCGAGAATTACTTAAGTATGATCATTAATAAGCAAGTTTTCCTATAAAAGCCCAAGTAAAAGCTTCTATAGATTTTCTGGTGAGTCCAGAGTCGAACGCAAGGATTTGTAATAACTAGGCGTTGAGAATAGATACAAGACTATGCGATGACTATACATGTATTATGTGTAGAGTTGTATGTACCTAAAACTATACATAAAGAATGAATAAAATTTTCTACAATTAACAATGAGGTGGACGCGGCAAAGGTTAGTCAAATGTCATTTAGTGTTAGATAGCATGCGTTGAGAATGACGGTGGAACCATGCGATAATAATAGAGTTAACGCAGGAGCTAGTTGTTACTTAAGCATATCTAAGTATATTTACATACCTACAAACTTTGGGTTTGTGAATTCATCTTTCGATATTTCGACGCCACATTGATCTTATCTCTAAGACGCATGGTAAGTTTGCGTTCGCAAAAGATGAACTACATCTCTGAACCTCATCTAGTCTTTATACATGCTAAAAATTAACCATCTACTCTCTCAAGCTGGACAGCCGTGCTTGTTAAATTTGTTTGTCAGACAAAGTTATGCAAGCTAATAATATGCATTAATCAAGATGTAACATACTTAGTATTGCTTAAGAAAAACTAGCTTCTAACATTTAACTCATTTAACATTCAAACAGCATGGTGCAAAGTATTTAATATGGAAATAAATGGAAGATAATCATCAATCAAACTTATATTAAGAAAATAAACTATTCTCTCAAATGTCATTAACAAAACATAAGTAAGGAGGGAAATGAAGATAGAACAATAATAGAAGACGTCAAGCCGCCACTGGCAATGTCTTGCTTCATGAAGGCTTGAGATGATTGCTATCTGATACATAGATTTTATAGGGTGAAGGTTCTCACTCACTGGGAGACAACTCTGAAAATTCTCAAAATCATTCTCACAGAAGAGCTTGAAATGGAGGCTGGTTATGGTGAGGGAGAATTTGTATAGAGCTTTCGCCTCTTGAACTCGTTTCCCTCCTCCTCTGAATGAAGAAGCTTTGGGCTATTTATAGGCGTCGAAAAGGTGAACTCATGATGACCTGACACCTTTGCATTAAATTCCATGCCCTACTGCGCAGACTTTTCACATCGTTGGCCCATTGGTTCTACCATGATCTGATAACATGTAATCCTTTTGCATATTGACATGACAGCTTTTGTCTAAGCGTTTGTATCTACTTTTTCTTCTCAACGCATGGTCTCGACACATGGGTTTTCACTTTTGTTCTCGCAGCAGTTTGCTCTCTATGCTTGGGTTATTTGTGCTTCTTTTCTTCTTAATCCTGTGTTAAGAACGGAAAAGCTCATATTTTTTTTAGGTATTTCTTTTGTAAATGGTGCGAATGCATGGTAATACATATTACATAATTCACTGCCAAAATCATGCGTTTAGCCCTAAAGTTACTCTAATTAATTCAAATAGTGACTACAATGACTTGTATTTCTACAAGTTATCACTTACTCTCACCTATGCAGATCAAGCGATAATTCTGAATAAACAGGAGTTCATAGATAGCTCAAGATTTAGATCAAGTTATCTAGGTCATCGATAAGTGAAATTAATTAGTGTTAATACGTAATAGTGATTATTTCAGGGTCAGTCTTACACAATCTTATTATGTAGAATACCCTCGCTCACATGTCTCTACATTAAGGGTCCGAGACAAGTTGCGAGTGACAAAATTTTATTTTAATAATCTATTTTCTCAATGTTCTTAGTATGTTCGATTATTCCTAAATTATGAGTTTTTTTAGCATGAATTGAGAATGACAAAGTATGAGTTTCTTAAAATGACTCAAGCTTGTTTTTAAATAATTTGATGATAAAACATGATGTTTTATGGTGATAAATTTATGGAAAAGTATACAGTTTGTTGAATAGTGTGAATTCCTGAGGATTTGCTAAACTTGTGTTTATGAATGAATTATTTATCACCAAAGCATGCAACATTTTTTTTAAAGAATAACAGAGGGTCCCCAATGCCGAAGGACTCAGAGAAGGCATATGGGCAACCTTTAAATGGTAATATGGTTCCCAGTGCAGAAGGACATAGAGAAGGCATATGGGAAGCCTAAATATCGTATATGGAACCCGGTACTGAAGACCTTGAGAAGGTACACTGGCAACCCAGGTTATGATTCTTATGTGCATATAGAGGTATATTCGACGCTGTTGTATTAAGATTACTCTACACAGCTAAGGTTACTCGAAGTTGGGTCTGTTGAATTACTCCACCCCAACTAAGGTTGATTCGACGTTGAGTAGCGTTGAGCTCCGCTCCGCCTCAACTAAGGAAAATCTTTCAAAACTTTGCAGAATTTTATAGTTTTCGATGATGGAATGTTTACTGTTTTTATGGCATTTATCGAGAACATTTTTGTTGAGTTTGATACTAAACATGGTTCTTTAAACTTGTCATTCACTAGGCAACCTAGCTCATATTTTCTATTCTTTTTCTATTTTCCAGGTAGCAAGCGAAACCGGAGTGCTTAGCCTACACAACAACTCGTCTAGGCCTGCTACTAGTTTGTACTCTTTGAAAATATTTATACTTAAGACATATATTATACATGTAGAGTTTTAAGGAATGGGGGTTTGTAATTATATGTTGCTTTTAAGCTAACGTGTGAAACTTTAAACTTGTATGCTAGCTTATCTAGAGTTTGAGATTAATGTTCGACTATAAATTATAAACTGTGTATTAGGTGTTTGGTCAAGTTTTAAGGATTGTACAGGTTGACAGTAGATGTTGTAAGAGAGTCGATGTTTGTTGTCCTCACACCTTTTCCTAGGTTAAGAAGGTAACTTGGGAGAGGGTGTGACAACTTGGATCTAGCAAAACTTTTGGATACTTGCTCTCAACTCAACACAAGATGTAAATAAAGAAAGAAATTAAGAACTCTTCAATTTGAAGTGGGATACTACAAATGAAGAAACAAGTTGCTAGTTATAGGCTAGTAACTTAGTACCTCTCCAAAATATAAAATAAAATCAAATAAATATAGAAGTGAAACATTTGTCAAATGTAACTCAATTTAGTAGTTACTCGACAAAAATCAAACATAACTCATTTAAATTGAAGAAACTACAAATTTAACTTTCATACATGTTAAATTTGTACATGAAACATCGTCTTAAATTGATGGTTTCAATCCAATTTGAAGTTTCTAATATTGGATTTTATGTATATAATTAAATCCATTTTTATGTTTCAATATTTAATTATTTTACTTTCTTTCACTATATATATATTCAACAATTTGTTCAGCAGTTAACTTATACACGAAAAGTTTTAAAAAGGTTCTATACATCTAATGGAAGTTCGTTCTTTGGATTGTAAAGAAAGATATATCTCGACCTTGAGATGATAATTATGAAAAACTTTTTGATCCTGAAGTATCATATCTTAGTGCAATCGGTGCACTTTACGTATCTTGCTAATAACCTTACAAGGGAAAAACCCAATGGAAAAAAACCATAGTGAAGGAAAAATAGTATATATTTCATATAATCTAACAATCCTAAAAGAATACAATATATTTGCTCTCCTCATAGAAACAGTACTTGAGATCTTTGAGTCATTGTATTCCAACATTGTGCATAAGCATTTCAAAGGTTGCAGTAGATAATGCATTTGTAAATAAGCTTGTTAGATTATCCTTCGAACAAATTTGTTTTACAACGATGTTGTCATGATCAAATATTATAATATAGGTGTAAAGTGCATTTTTAATGAAGCATATTTCATATAAATAATGGGCAATTAAGATAGACTATTACAAATATTATAATATAGGTGTAATATAGATGTCCATGATTAGTGTTCAAAAACCAAATGTCATTCTCCTATTACCCCATATGTATAAGTGCATATCGACCATGTGTCATATAACTTTACATGCTTAGTGTCCAAATGTGTTACATTCCTATAAATAGTGGTCATTTGTATGTTTTTGTAGAGATGTGCATATTGGTGAGAAATTATAGAGATTTTCCTATTTCTATAATTTTGTTATTTTATTTATTTATTTTATATATACTATTTTCTCAATATTTGTATATTTGTGGTACCTCATTTTGCTCATCAATTTTACAACAACTATATAACTTTTTTTTTAACACAGTTAATAAATAAATTAATAATAATTTATTGCCAACTAATACTTAGTAGTAATTACAACTAATTTATAAATATAGATAACAACATTTTTTAAAAATATATATATTTAGCAAAATATATCCGTGTTAGACTCTATTACTAATAGACTCCTATTAGTGACAGATTTTATTGCTAATAGACTCTTATTAGTGATACCATCCATCATTTATAAACTATGAGATATCAAAATTTTACTATATTTATAAAATAAAAAAGGGGAAAAAAATTACATTTTACTATATCTATAAATATTTTGGAATTTTTTTTATGAATAATGTTATTATTAAAACTATTTATAAAAATATAGTTATTCCCAAACTTATTATAAATATACCGTTATTTTTCAAGTTTTCATCTTTTGGAAAGACGAGGTATTAAAACAAATTAAAATAAAATTGTTTATCGAAATACTAAAAAAAGAAAGTAGTCTTTTGCAAGTCTTAGGAAAAATGTGATTTAAATTTAAACAATATTAATAAAAAATTCATTTTAATCGATCTCTATTTTTACTTTTTCTTTCAATTAGTCTTCGAATTTTCTACTCGAGCATTAATAATGTTTAATTATTTTCATGATTAAATTTATATACACATTAAATGTTATTTTTTTTAAGGAAAATTATCTTAAATGACAAAACTGCTGAAAATATTTGCAACTTATAGCAAAATTTTGACACAGATAATAAGTCTATCGCGATCTATTGCGGTTTGTCATAGATAGACAATGAAATTTTGCTATATTTGTAAATATTTTGGTTCATTTTGCTATATTTGAAAAGAGCCTCTATTTTAATTGATACAATTTTGTCTCAACAAATTTCATACCCTTTAATTTGATTGGTTGATTAACTTTATATACCCATGGAATATTATTTATAAAATTAAATTGATAAGCAAAATAATAAGTCAACAGTTTTCTCCTATTCGAATTTCAAAATAAAATATGAGATTTAAATTTACGAATAGATATATAGTTATATTGTATCTGGAAATGAAATTTTGTTATTTTGCTTATCAATTTTATAAAGTCTAAAACAACAATACAATAAATCAAAATTGAAAATAGTCAATGGGTATATAAATTTAATCATAAAAAATTAAAAACTATTAGTGGTTGTGAAATTTGTTGAGATAAAATTGTATCAATCAAGATAAATAATATTCAATGATATTTAAATTTAGGAAAAAAAAACAATTAAAAAGTTATAATAGCTAGAAAAGAAAAGAAGAAAAAGCTTTTTTTTTTTTTTTTTCAAGAACAGGTAAAGATTAGAGGATAGATTAAAAATAGATACCTATTAAAAAATAACTTTTTTATTAATATTGTTTAAATTTTAAATTCTAAATTACACCCCTTCTCTATACTAGAATTACAATGGTCCAACTCATAATTCGACAAATTCAGGCTAGGAGGGATGTCCCCAATGCGATGCTACTTAAAACGTGATAAGTGTGCTTTAACGTAAGCAAAAAGTTAGTTTTCATTTGTTTATGAGAGCAAGTCATTTATCGACGTGGAACTTGATAATAAGTCATTCAAATGAAAATCTATTTATTTGAATACTCCATCAATCGTAGCCTTCACGATATTCTATCTAGTATTTCCTCATTTTAGGATAGTCCCTCGATCACTACTTTTAAATTAACTAGTAATGATTCACGTGCAATACACATGTTTATGAATTTAATAGTTTATTATTTTATTTTATCTTTCTAAAGAATTAGCGTAAAGGTTGAAAATTCATTTATATCTATTAATTGTAAATCATGTTGATAGTTATAAAGTAAAAATGCAAATGACCACCTTTATTGTTCTCACGTCTATCAACGAACATCGAAGCTTGATAAGTTGCCTTTTATATGGGATCACATTCATACATGAATGAATACATTCATTTGATGTATAACCATCTACACATAAACAATCAATAGATATCTAAACTCGAAGAGTCGTGTCCCCAAGATTAAAGGATATCAATAGACACTTAAACTCGAATAGTCACATTTTTATACATGGATAACATTCATACATGAATGATGAATGGATATACTGATTCAATATGTGTAATCATGTTTACCTAATGAGTTGTGTCCCGTCGACATAAGGTTGCAACTCTATTTTCCTAACATCGCTCAACAGACACTAAATAAAGAGTCGTGTCCTAAAGATGGAAGCGCAAAGTAGTCATTTACTAAAAAAGTAGGGGCAAAAAGGAAAATTAAAAAATGTCTCTTATTGTCCATTTTAATATAGTATATATTTGTTAAAATTGTGAGGAGGTTAAGATTTTCAATAATGATGTAACAACCTACTTTCTTTTTTGAATATTTCAACAAACAAACTTCTTTTAATGCCTAGTCCTTTTAAAAGATAAGGATCTACACTAAAATAAATATTCGCCTTTTGAAAAGATGAGATCGGCAAATCATTTGTAATAAATTTGGAAAGAACTATATTTTTATAAATAGTTTTAATAATAATAATAATAAAATCCAATATTTTGATCACTAATTGTTATATTTACAAGGTCTTTCAAACAATTATTTAAATTAAAATCTAACCTCGGAATTTGGTGATTTTTTTTATATTTTTTATTTTTAAACAAATTATAAAAATGTTGTAGTTTCCAAACTTATTTGAAAAATATTATTGTTTTGTAGCACTTCGTCCAAGACGAGGATGTAATTTCTACATAGATCCTCGTCTTTTCAAGACGAGGTATTAATATATATTTTAAAAAAAATTACGTTAGAGACAAAGACATACAACTTAACCTACCTCAGACGAGGATGACATCTGTAAATCTGCCACTTCCCCTCCTTCTTCACAGATCCGCGGGCATACCAACATATAAAAAAAAAAAAAAAATCATTCCTTTTTTTGTTCCAACATCCCATTTTTTATCAATATCTTTGGAAAAAAGTCTATTCCTTTGGCTCACAACATACGACAACAAAGTTTATTTTTTATTTTTTCTTTATTTTTTAATATTTGTTGAAGATTTCAAATATTAGTTTTTCATTAAAAAAATTATATTAATTTATCATGTGTTTTTAATAGATTATTATTATTTTTTGAATATTTTATATTAATTTATCATTAGTGATTTTGTGACTTTTTAGACTAGTTTATGAATTTTGTTGTGATTTAAGAATGTAGTTCAGCATACGTTGAAGGTAATTTTTGTGATTTTTTTAACTTTTTAGATTAATTATCATGGTGACATTTTTAGATTAGTTTATGAATTGTTGTGATTTAATAATGTAGTTTAGATAATTTTTGTGATTTTTTTTTTTAATTTGTAGATTAATTTATCATGGTGACCTTTTTAGATTATTTTACGACTTGTTGTGATTTAAGATTGTATGTTGAAGATAATTCATGTGATTTTTTTAATGAACTTTTAGATTAATTTTTGGTGAGATTTATACTAAGAGGTTAAATTACATCTTTTATTTAGGTATAGAAATGGGAGACAAGAGTTTAGGATTTATTTTGTATACAAATGGTTGTATGGTTGATGGTGTTGATAGAGTTGGATATGAGAAACCAGCTTGTGGAGGCTTTTGATGTGCACTTTAAGTGTTAACCGCAAGTGTACGGGTCAAGTTATAATATAAGACGATAAAGTCCAAATCGTTCCATTGAGGATCCAATTGTGAAGATTAAAGTTACTTAGCTATTATAGAATCGAATTTATTTTATTTGAGGACTAGAATTGAAGTTGTGAATTTTGGAAAATAAAAAAAGGAAAGTAAATAGATAAGAAACACAAGAGTCAAAGAAAGTTCTACGGTAATGAATCCTTGTTTATCCATCATACAATATTCTAGGGTTCATGGATTTTATTATAATTCATATGCCTTAGTCTAGAAACTTAATTCCAAGTTATTTTTGCTCAAAAAGAACCTTTTCTCATGCAACTCAATTGATTACTAATCTCTTAAAATCAATACAAATTACATAGTATTAAGAATAATTTTAGCAACTTTCATTGTTAACCTAACTATTTTCATGATAAATTAACAATAATTCAATGTTATAGATCTAGTTAGATATACAATCTCTCAACCATACATCTAACCTGGCATTCGGAGATGGCCAATCAACAAGAGTTAAGCATAATAACAATGAAAAGCATAATCATTACAACAAAAGCATGAATATTCTACAATATCAACATGAATTCATAAAAAATTCATCCAAACCCTAAAACTAAAGAGTTTAGCCACTCATAGCTTGAAGCAACATGTTCAAAAAATATAAACAAAGAAATAGTGTAAAGAAAGAAAAACTCTACTAGGAAGAAGCCCTTGATTGAGGAGGAACCACCAAGATGTCCTTCGATCTTCACGTCGGGAACTCGAATGGCACCAAACTCTCTCTCTCAAACTCTTCTCTCTTCCTTGCAGCCAACCCACTCTTTGAGACTCTTTTGGTGTGTTTTTCTCTGATTTCTTGATGTGTAAATTCGTGGTCTGTAAATTGGTGATTAGGGTTGTTGGAAATCCTCTTATTTATAGAGTTGGCCGCTCAAAATTCTTTCCAAAAATACCAAATCTTCAAATTTGGAAAGCGTGTTGGTCAATGGCGCTGCGACACTGACGCTGTGTTGAAGCAGACCACTCTCTCGTGAAAAAGCATCGCAGCGCTGCCCTGTTTTTGGTAGTTTTGGCATTTGCTTCACTTTTCCACTATATTTTGGCTCGGTTTTGATCTTTTGGTCTTCATTCCTGATTTTCTTTATTTTAACCTGAAAACCACTAGCAAATAAGTGAAATCTAATATAAACTCTCTTAATTTGAGAGAATAGAAAGCACTTTTCAAGCGCTTTTTAGCTTTACGATTAATGTCAACAGTGGTATTGTGTTTGAATAATTCATTGAAATGATTGGGATGACACTTGGTATAGATACAAGGTAAAAAGAACTAGAGATATTGTATAGACATCGTGAATTAACACCATTAAAAATCAGTAAGGTTTATACTAATTGTAATTCCTAATGACCAAGTGATGAAATTAATATTTTCTATTGCGATGACGGTCCCAAATTGAGTCCATTTATACATCACTGTGAGAAATTTGGATGAGAATGTACCCACCACGAGAGAAACTCTTAGTCAGTGTGTTGACCCTAGTCATTTTAATGATCTTGAGTCAAATTGAGACTGAATTAGTTGCCCCGACATGTGATGACGATGATCTAATTGCATATAACATGTTTAAAGAACTCAAGATAGAAATAGATGATGAATTCGAAGAATTGTACTTTGACCATCGTGAACATGATATCCCTTTGAAAACATTCGCTGACTTAGATTTGAATGTCGTAGATAGTATTTAAGAACACAATCTTATTGTAGCACCCGTGGTTGTTGAAAACAACACATTATATAAGGGATTAGTTTGTGAAAACAAACAAATTTTACAACATTTGGTAAAAGGTTTTGCAATCTAGTGTCATGCATCATATGAAGTTGTGGAGTAAACGCTATTTATCTGGGCAGTATGATGTAAAAAGTAGGAAGATAGATGTAACCGGCAACTTCGCACCATTAAAAGAAAATCACATGGACTTTTTTAAATCACTCAATATATTGGTGAACATACTTGTTTGTATTATGAACTCAATCAAAGTCATGTGCAATTAGATTCTACAATGATTGCGACTGAATTTTGTGAAGTTGTAAAAGCAAATCATTCCATAAGTGTACGACAACTCCAATCTCATATAAAAGAAAATTTTGGATATCATGTTCCTTATTAGAGGGTGTGGGAAGGAAAGAGAAAACCCCTGGTAAAAGTATTTACTTTTACTCAAGTGGATGTATATGGTTAAACATACCAATCCTGGTACATGGGTAGAGTGGAACATAAAGACTACACATGTTTAAGGTCATGTCATTCTTACTTTAGTTTTTTTAGCTTTTAGTCCATGTAGAATTGTCGTACTATCATTCAAATAGACGGTACTCATCTTTATGGTAAGTATAGAAGGAAGTTACTTATTGCAACATTTGTTGACTCTAACGGATATTTGCTTCCACATGCATTTGCCATCGTAGATGAAGAGTGTTGTGAAACATGGGGATGGTTTTTGGAACACTTGAGAGAAATTGTAACACATGAGGAGGTTTGTTTGATTTCAAATCGACATGGTGGATCATTTCTGCTGTTAGTAATCCAAACAATCGATAGTCTGGTCCTAAATCATATCAAATCATATCACAGATTTTATTTACCACATATTGTTAGCAACTTCTATCAAAAGTATAAGTCTAGGCAATTGAAGAACTTTGTTTATAGTGTTGGGTGTCAACGCCAAGTTCGTAAGTATAACAAGGTTGTTGAAAAAATTAAAATAATCAGTAGCACTTGCATGAACTTCTTTGCCAATAATGGTTTTGAGAAGTGGACCCAATTGCATGATGGAGGGTTTAGATATGGATGGATGACCATAAACTTGGCTGACTGCATCAATGAAGTTTTGAAAGGAGCTCGGATGTTGCCAATAACTACACTTGCCCAACTTACCTTCTACAAATGTGTCAAGTATTTTGAAAAGAGAAGAGAAGAAACAAGAACGTCATTGGTACGACGAGAGAAATATACTAAATAACAATTAGATTTAACTTTTGTAATCTTTGGGCAAATTACATTCATTAAATATATTAATCACAATTACTCTAACATATTTCAGGTACACTCGTAACAAGATTGTTAAATGGGCATCAAGATCCACTAAACATGAGGTCCAGACATATGATCGATCAATTGGTGTATTTCACGTGAAGACCGGGCTCCATTACTTTAATGCGAAAGGAGGAAACATACAAACTTTGAGGTTAACTCCAAAAGAACATTATTGTTCATGCAACAAATGACAATCTTTTGAAATTCCATGTTCGCACTTTATGGTAGTTTGCTCGCACCTGAATTTGAACTTTGAAGATCACATTGAAGATTTTTATAAACTTCTGATGTATGTTATATGTTACTCCCATTAGTTTTATCCGATCCTCCATCAAGAGTATTGGATTGATCCTCCAAATATTCATATTCTTGTTTACAAGCTGACCCAAGACTATTGAGAGAACCTAGAAGGCCAAAAAGTTCTCGCTACATAATGAGATGGATTGAAAAGAACCGAGCACTCCACAACGTTGTGGTATTTGTAATCAAGTGGGCCACAATAAAAGAGGTGCCCTTCAAGACAAAGAGAAGCACCTTTGTGAGCATTTTGTAGTTATGAACATTGTCAATTTGTATTTTGTGACCATTTTATAATGACATTGTTCTTTGTTCCTAGCTTGTCTATAATGTTAATTTGTAATATATCATTTGTTTATAATTTTAATTTGCAATGTCTAGTTTGTTTATAATTTTAATTTGTAATATCTAACTTGTTTATAAGTTGAATTTGTAATATCTAATTTGTTTATAAATTTAATTTTGTTTAGATCATGGACATAAATCCAAGATTGATCAACACTTCTGTCTTAATCGATCAACAAAACCACCAATCAAAGTCGTTTTGCATGATCGAAATGCAGGTGAGTTGCATTTTAGACGACGAGAGGTTGTTGTTAGACGCAACATCCCACTACACCCTCTTATAGTTTTGGGATAAGAACAGGTAGATAGATGGGGACATAGTCTTGCGAGATGGAATTCACGCCTACCTAATTCTAGGTTAGTAGATAAGTTGTTTCCTTAAGTGCTGACTCCAGGTCTTGAATAAGGGGTCCCACCCTCTCATTGGCTCGAGAGGGACTCAGTTTGATGGTTGGACCACAAACTATTTGTTCATTAGAGGATTGGTTGGACTTAAAGAACAAAATGTAATTACAGGGGTAAAATAATAATTTTGACCCAGTTGTAATTACGAACAACTAATGAAAGATCGACTTACTAATCACGGTTATATCAAGTGGACAGAAATATATATACAGTAAGGAGAGTGCAGCTACTAGACTATAGTGGAGTGTCCTGGTAGTTAATGAATGTTAATTAACTAAGTTAAAGAGTTTAGCAGGTTAATTTCGGATAATTGAAGCTCATAATCTGTAGGTCCATTAGGTCCCTTTGTTAGCTTGTGGACTAAACTTTAGAACAGTGTGATGAAAGAATTTGAAAACGTTCAAATTCGTTTAAGGAGTAAGATTTACGGTTTGTTCATTTTAATTATGAATTAAATAAAATTGGAAAATTGTAATATTTAAATATAATTTAAATATTAGTTGGATGAATAGAGATTCATCGGATTGGAAATTTTTGAGATAAGTGGAAAGTTTATTAATTAATTATTATTTAAATTAATTATTAGAATTAATTTTAAAAACAAATTGAAAAAAAGAAATTCAATTTTTAAATGAATTTTAGAAATTCATTTTGAAAATTGGAATACCAATTTTGCATGGTAGAAGTAGGAGGTAGGTGTTTTAGAAACACCCTTAACCCACCTTCTTCCACCTCCTAATCCTATGGGTTAATCACCAATTAAGGTGTCAATTTCATAGCAAATCAGATTTGCATGTATTCTTCTTTATATAGAAGAAAGAAAGATTGAAATTGGGTTAAAATTTTAGTGGAATTTGTTGAAATTCTTTCAAAATAAAAAACTTTCCAAAACTCTCTTTTTATCTCAAATTAGCTCCAAATTCATCACAATTTCGATCCCACAATCCGTTCTAAGGCCGGAGAATAACGAGGAAGACTCTTGTGGTGGTCCACGAAGTGTTCGTGATCAAAATCTTGGAGAAATTTGATTCAAATTTGAGCTACAACAAGTAAGTATCAAAGCCTCTATTTATCGATTTTAAGAACAAATATGTTTAATCCTTAAAATTGATGTAGTTAGAGTGCTTTATATCCTAATTACTTCTGCATTTATATTCCTAACTCCTTCAGGTATGTGACTCGATTTCTAATTTCTAATTAAAATCATTTATTCTTGGTTTCATATTATTAAATTGATATGTAATTTTTTAACAATGTTGGAAGGATAATTTTTGCTGTAGTGGGTCAGCTACAGATGTAGCGATCCAATATCGATATATGTTTGATCTTCTCAGACATGACCTGGTATGTTCTTAGTAAAAATAAATTTATTTCATTTTGATTTATTTAACTTATAGCTAATTTTTTTTCATATTGTCTTGTTTTTAAATTGTTTGGGAGCCATATAAGGGTGACATGGCTACTTTACCAAATTATTGTACAACTGATCATGGCATTTGGCTAACCATTAGTCCACTTTTGTTTCTATGTTGTTGAGTGACACTTGCCAAACAGAGTTGTGAGACAATTTGGAATGAAGCAATTTGTTCCAAATGAATCCAACATAGACAAAAAACTACATGCAATAGATCTTTGAACTTAAGATTGGTCATACCTAGTTGCACATATGTAGAATGATGGAGTTCACGTAGAGGTTATATGTAGTCGGAGATTTAGTTAATGAAGATCGAAATACCTCTACAAATTATATGAACTGGTATAATATCATAATTAGGCGCTACATCACTCAAGAGGGAGCATCCTATGGTGAAACGGTATGAGTTTATTACATTGTCTAAGTAATATTACCATATTCATTTTTGATGTTGTAGGAAATCATTCTATCATTTGTAGGTATCATGTTTCAAACAAATCTACAACATCTCAAAGGACTTACATATACTTGATTTATGTGATAGAGGTGAGGGAAACTTATATCAACTTCACGATATGTATGACGTACCTATTATACATGCATCAACTTCTAGGCGTAGAGGACAAGCTTAAGCGGAAGTAGGAGAGGAATAGTTTGTACATGATGAAGTTCACCATGATGAGGAAGAAATGCCTCATGTTACACAAACTTAATCTCAAGGTCATACTAGTCCTTTCACCCCAATGATGATGCCAGCCTTTGGATCGCAGTATCATAGTGAGGTTGGTCCTTCATCGTCATCATATGTTGCTCATAATGAGTCTCATTCATCACATAGGCATAGACGTGGACGTGGGGAGAATGAACATTATTTGTATCCTATAGAACCCATAGAAGAATAAGAGGAACAAGGTGTGACACCAAGGGGTCATCATTGACACCTAGCTCGCAATCGACGACGTCCAATTTCGTATTTTGTTTATCAATTTTATAAAGGGTTTACAATACAATAACTCAAAATTATAGTATAAAACGAAAGTGGTTGAAACAATTATAAATCACCACTTTTTCATTGAAAATGGGTTGAAACAATTACAACGGAGAACTAATTTGACTACCACTTTCTCATCCAAAATTGGTTGAAACAATTACATGACCATTATTTTTCACTTCCTTATCTTTAGGAACTGTTAGATATTTTTTTAAAAAATATATTTTAATACAAAGATGGGGATCTATCCATAAATTACATACTCGTCTTTTGAAAAGACGAGGTGCTGCCAAACAATAATATTTTCCAAATAAGTTTGAAAACTATAATTCTTTTTTATAATTGGTTTTAAAAATAAACAATATCAATTAAAAAAAAAAAGCCTCGGCTACAGCAATCCTATCCCATTTTTGTTTTTCAAATTTATGTTTTCAATTCCCAACCAAGCAAACTCAAGGGAAATCGCTATTTCTAACCTAAAAAAAGTTTTTGGAGGATGAATCTAACCCTTTTTTGAAAAATTTATTTTTTTAACCTCTTTTTCACTTTTTCAACTTCTTAGGGGAGGATTCCACAATGTGAAATGACGTTTTTGTCCCCAACGTTCGACTTTTTCTTAAAATCATCGCTCTCCTTCGTCTGACCAAATCATGCCATCTGTTCCTTCCTCTTTGAAAAATCCTCCATTTGTTGGATTCTACGTAAGTACCTTCGATTTCGACAAAGGTACTTTATTTAGATTCCATTTCTAGGTTTTCTTCCCAACATTTACACTGAAATATTAAGTTGGAGGGGGGGTTTCTATTAGTAGTATAAAAAAGCACAAAGGATTTTAATTGTTTTGAACTTGGGTTTCTGTTGAATCCATTATGAAAAAGAACTACGTTTTTTGCTAAGTAATGAACTTCAAATAAATAAATTTATTGTTGTTTGAAAAAATTTGGACACCTAGGCTTTCAAAACGAAAAGAAGGGTGAGTTTGAACTTTGCAGGTAGATGTGAGGAGAACTTACTAGGAAGTAAAGATGTTCTGCCACTTTTCCCGTAAAGTTCTCATCAGGACTTTACGGAAAAAGTCACAGAGAGCTCAACTCCTTTCCGATAAGTTTGAACTTGCCAGGAATTGAGCTCTTTGTTATTTTCTCATAAAGTTGGTCATGGGAACTTTACAGGACAAGTCATAGAGAGCTCAATTCCTTCATGATAAGTTCAAAAAAGAAAAAGAGCTACTTGATCATTCCTTATCAAATAAGTAGGAACTCTAAATCCAAATTTGTAGGACATCTAAGGATAAGGTTGTAATGATTCAGGTCAACCCCACTTAGCTTGTACAACTCTAACAGAAATTCATCATATCCAATATTGCATCTTACTTTTAGACCCCCTAGATTACCCTCTAAGTAATCTCGTTCATCCTCCTTCCAAATACCACCATAGCAAACGAATATGCGAGGCATCCTACAAGTATATAATAGAACAATCATATAGAGTAGTAGGAAGGTAGTAGGAAGGAAAAGAAGAAAAAAAAAGGAAAAAAAAATTGATTATGGCAAATTTCCCAAAAAGTTGACTGGTCAACTTTACGAGAAATTGCTATTTTTTTCTTTCAAGAAAACAACAATTAACCATCAACTTATGAGGTTTTTTTCCGTAAAGTTAACTACCATATTATTTTCCCAGGAATTCCAATAAATCTAAACATTTTCGGAAAAGAACTTTCCCCAACATAAAATAAAACAACTATTTTTTCAACTTTTAATAACATAAAACACGTGAATAAAAGAGAAACCAAAACAACATTCATACCTTTTTTGTACGGGAGGAAACGTTGCAAAAGGAGAAACAATGTGAAAATGGGACCCTTGTGCCTTTTTGGTGAAACCAAAATGAAAACATGGAGTATAATTCACGCAAACTGAAGTTAAGAAGTTGAAAATTTTTGTTATGTAAGTTAGATAGAGGTAAAATTGAAGGGAATTAATGAGGAAAAAATGTCATTTTACACTGAGAACTCCTCTACTAAAAAAGTGAAAAGAGGTTAGAAAAAAAAGTTAAAAAAAAAAAAATTAGATTTGTCCGCGAAACTTTTTTTTTTTGGGTTGGAAATAAAATTTAGCGAGCTTAAACGATTGAAAAAAAATAAAAATCCCCTCTGATTTACGTTCCAATTTCTGGAGGCTGGAGCTAAGGACAAAACGAAGAGAATATCCGTATTTTTCCCAGCATAACACAACTCACAGCGGCATTGTCAATGGACAGCGACCACAGCGACTGTAAAGTAAGATGGATTTGAGGTGAATTTCAACTCTGCGCCGGAGAAATTTAATCAAGCAATTTCTATCTTCTTCCAGATAGATAACAATGTCGATGTCTTGCATGAAAATCGCCCTCCCCACCCAATATCCTCCATGCGTTCGTCAAGAAAATCGGTGAGTTCCTCTTTCGGCGTGGACTCTTGTTATTTGCTATATTGTTGAGGAAGTTCATTGGAATCTCTTACAAAACTGCGAGCGTTCCAGGCACAGATACAGGGGTGTTTCTGTTGCAAGTCTGAGAGGAGATTTTGCTACATTGGGGGTGAATGTTACTGAAGGCGAAGGAAATTTACCCAAGGTTGTGCTCACTTCTCCGAGTGGCAGGTGAGGTTTTTCGATTTTCACCTTAATTTCAGAACGGATTTTGATTTTTCTAATTGCTTGTCGCGTTGCAAATTTTGCATTGTGGTCCTTTGGAATGAAGTTGTGAAACGTATATAATTTTATTTCGATTTTTAGTGTGGCTGATGTATACTTGTATGGAGGATGCATTACATCTTGGAGGCTCGCTAATGGGAAGGATCTCCTGTTTGTTCGCCCGGATGCTGTTTTTAACAAGAAAAAACCAATCAGGTTTCTTCCTGCCTGATTTTCATTTCGTCTTTTCCTCCTTTTCTATGTATCAATAGCACGTTCTTCAATTCCAGGAAAATAGATAAATCCATTTGTTCCCGGTTTTATGCCTAACAGTTGAATCCATCCCTTCCTTTTGAATTTGCCAATTCCAAGAAAATAAAATCATGTTTGCTCTGTACACTATACTAATGGCGAGAGAAAAAAAATGCGGCAATGGAGGAGAAATTGACGAGTCCCTTGTGATTGAAACAAAAGATTGACGAGAGTTTGGATCTACGATAGCACTTTTGTTAAGATTCGAGATTACTGTTTTTTTAATAGAAAAAGGCCGAGATTATCTGCAAAAGACGTGTTTGTCAAAGTACTGACAGCGTTCTTCTTGTGATAGTGGAGGCATTCCACATTGTTTCCCACAATTTGGACCTGGCCCTATTCAACAGGTATCACTCTTTCGTATGTTTTTATTACTACAAACAGTGTTCTTTTGTCTTCTTTTTGGCATATTGCATTAATCCTTGGGAGCTATTGACAACTACAGTGACCAGTGTGAAAATTTTTCAGTTATCTCTGATCCAGCTCGTAAATACTGGTATTTTAAAATCATGTTAGAACTTAGAATGTTCATTTTTCCAACCTTTTAGCTGACCGCGCACATCCTGGATGTTGATCGTTATTAAATGTGGATTTTCCTTCTACAACTCTATCTACTGATCATTTCCTCAACTTTATTTTGTGCTTTATCATATTCATTAAGATGACGCGACTTGGTCATGCTTATGACTCTATGACTTCGACAGCATGGATTCGCAAGGAATGTGGACTGGTCCATCTTTGATTCTGAAAGTGTTGAAGGCTATCCTGGTGTAACTCTTGAACTAAAGGATGATTCATATAGTCGTTCCATGTGGGATTTCAGTTTTCATGCTTTGTACAAGGTTAGCTGTTACTCACTCTACCAATAACATAGACGACTTCTGAACTTGTAAACACTAAATATCCTTGAATGCGCCTCTAGAAATGACTAGGTTTCTGATCCCCGCTTGGGTTTTACTTTTTTGTTCTCATAATAACCTCCGGAGTACAAAATCTAATTCAGATTCTTTATGGTCAGCAGATGTGTTAATAGTTGTTTTCAATTCTTTGCAGATTATTTTGACTGAAAAGAGCCTTTCCACAGAGCTAATAATTAAGAATATCGACAACAAGCCATTTTCATTTACTACGGCGTTGCATACATACTTCCATGTAAGCACACAATAACTCATTTTAGTGGTTTAATGAGTGACCTTTCATTCTGGTTCAATTGAACGTTAGTCAGTACCCACTGTATCTGGGCCCTGGGTCAGGAAGCCATACCAGAATTTTGTTGGTGATTGCTGATCTCTACCCTATCAAGATGAGCTGGAAATTGTGCATGCGGCATAGTAAAGATTGATGTGGACATTCATTTAGGAAGGAAAAGCGTGAGAGAGAAAAGAAGAGGAAAACTGGCAAAGAATTTAATTGATTATTTGAAATTAATTAGAAAAAAGTATATTATCAGTATAAATCTGATCATTGATTACCCATGCGCTTGCATAAATGAACAACAATATTTCTATTGTTATGCAGGCTTCTATAAGTGGAGTAAAAGTTAGAGGATTGAAGGGTTGTAAAACATTGAACAAAGATCCAGATCCCACCAATCCGTTGGAGGGTGTTGAAGAAAGGTTTGTTTTGTTTTAAATTTAATGTTTCCTAAATGTTAGATACTGTGTTGAATTTGATCTAGATATCCCTTGGTCGTTTATGATAGGCCTTTATTAGCAAGATTCTACAATGTGCACTTCATTCCTAATTTCAAGGCTTTCTACCAATGACCAGAGACTTTGGTTGTTTATTAGCAAGGTCCACCATGTACATGTGTGCTGTAGGACGAGATTGTTCCTTATTGCTTGGTGTTAAACCATTCGTTTTTCGTTGCTTACATGAGTGATGACAGTGAGAATATTCATTTATGCCTTGAATTTAAATGACACTATAATCATTCAAGACATGAAAATGATCAATTTTGAATATCTAAAATGTCCTACCTGAGTTCTTTAAACCAAGTATTTTGATAGAACAATCGAGAGAGAGAGGTAATCTAATACTGCATTGATTAAAAGAAGGAAAGAGAAGTACAAAAGGTTTTCAGATGTTCAAGGTCTCTGAAGCTTTCCTAAAATACTACTTACAAGCCTCACAATTACCAGTGTTTTCACTTGGTATACACACATGTAATCTGTATAATAGGACAAAATATTTATATAACTCTCTGGACACATAATTGCTGGGAATGGCTACTTCTACTCAAAGGAGTAAGTCGTGGAGATGAATCAGATGACTACTTCCGTGTTGTCTTAAGTTTGCTACCAAGTCCACCAAAAATAGTATTTGATTCCTCTGTAAATGCAAGTCTTGTTCTGGTTTTATAATAGACTTCTTCTCCCTTCTCTTCTGCTGCTTTCTTCTGGGTTCTGTAGTATCTGTTCCAGTTCGTAGCCACGAGTGCACTTGTTGAGCTGACATTTCGCTTCAGGGCACTGGCTCTTCCTCAGCACAACCTTTTATTTCTCTTTAGTTTTTTCCAACAATTTGAAGCAAAATTTTATTTATTTTCACCATGGCCTCCCGATTTCAAAAGCACTGCATGATCTCTCCAAACTTGATCCTCTTGATGGAACCAATTATAAATGCAATTATAAATGCGGGTCCCAGAAGCTTCTCATCTTCTTCAAACAATTAGAGGTTGTCTTTATTTCGTCTAGCTCCATTCCCGAAGAAGTTGAGAAGCTTGTAGGACCAGTGTTTATAATTGGTTCCATCTGGAGGATCAAGTTGCTTGGAGAGATCAGCCAATAATTTTAAAATTAGGACAGCCATGGTGTGTGTGGATATATTTTTTTATTTTTTTCTTTTTCAAATTGTTGGAAAAACTAAAAAGAATTAAAAAGTTGTCTTGTGGAAGAGCCACTACTTTGAAAGTGAAATTTCAACTTGAATGTGGAGCAACCGAGATTCAGCTGTTCGCCCCAAGAGTAACACAGTAACTTCAAGACACATGCCTCGTAGCCAGGTGCTGGAGCAGACACTATCGATACTTAGAAGAAAACAGTAGAAGAGAGAGGGAAGAAGTCATTCCTAAAACCAAAACAAAAATTGTATTTACAGAGAAATCAGATCTATTTTTGGTGGACTTAAAAATATTAAGGAAGTTGCCTTTCCACAAGTTACTCCTTTGAGTAATTCTAGAAGAAGTAGTCATTCCTAACAATACTAAACCCTCTCTCTCTCTCACTCATGCAATTTCCTCATGTTCTCTTTTTAGAATACGTGACTCGAATGGAAGCATCTTTCCATATTTCTGTAGTCAAAATGCATCAAACCTGTTTTGCACACTGGAATTAAAAAGTGGAAAATGTTTTTCTTACCGAAATTTTAACATGCAGGGACGTGGTCAGTTTTCCTGGATTTGTTGATTGTGTTTATCTTGATGCGCCTGGAGAATTGAATCTGGATAATGGCTTGGGTGACAACATACTTATCAGCAATACAAAGTGGGTTGGGTCTATTTGATGCTCTGTTTGGTATGGGTTTGACTTTGAACTATCATTTTTTTTTTGTATTTAATTTATCGTTCTATTTTCCCATTTTCAATGTAGTTGGTCCGATGCAGTGCTATGGAACCCACATTTGCAGATGGAAGCATGCTATAGGGATTTCGTTTGTGTTGAGAATGCTAAGGTACCTTGACATTTTGGAAAAAATCTCTTCATATGTAACCTGAATTTATTTTTCATATTGCTTACATATATGATATCGAATTTAGGCAAAAACAATTAGTTCAGACAGGGAAAAAAAAGGTTTAAACGAAAACAAAATCCTAGAGTTTAGTTTGTGACTTTTAAGTTTGTGGTTATTTGGTTGAAGGTACTTAAAACTTCCAACTTTGTGTCAAACAAGTTCATAAACTTTAAAAAATGGTGAATAGGTCTTTAAACTTTCAATTGTATGCCCAATAGATCCCTAAACTTTTAACTTTATGTCTAATATGTCTAATAGGTCTTTTGATTGAACATTTTTTGAAATTTATGGACCAAGGAAAAACAATTTATTTATTCTTGGGACAAATTAAAAACAAGACTGATAGATCATTCAATTTTTAAAATTTTTGAATATGTCTAGGACCTCACAAAATTGGAAATTTAGAGACTTGTAATGTTTTAAGTTTAGGAATCCATTAGACATAAATTAAAAGTTAAGATGTCCAATAAATACTTGTTAATGTTTAGGTATTAAATGTCTAATTTAAAAGTTAAGATGTCCAATAAATACTTGTTAATGTTTAGGTATTAAATTGGCACAGCTAAGTTTAGTAATTTTTAACCAAACTTAGGTTGGGAGAAGCATAAGCATCTTTACTTTTTGTTAGGTATTCATCAGATTCACCCACTAAATTTCAATTACAATAATAATAAAAGAATTGTATAAATCTTTAAAACCCGCTAATCTCAATAAACATAAAATCTTGGACAAACCAATGCACAAGATCAAGCTGTAGCAAATCATATGTACGCTTTTTCAAAACTTGCATTTGTTTACTGTTCCTTTACTTTCCTAAGTTACATTCATTCAAAACTATTTCTCATCTTTCTTTTTTTTTGATCCTCTCTCTCTCTCTCTTTTCTGGGGAGCCCTACAGATTAGGAAGGTTCAGCTAGAGCCTGATCAATCTTGGACAGCTACGCAGGAACTCAGAATTGCTTGAAACATGGACAAGGGCTGCCCTAATATTTGAATCCCTTCATTATCACCTATTTTCTTTGATTCAAGGTCTGGAAAGCCTTGAATAATGGGATTCTTTCTTTAGATACGGTGGTTTCCAAAACTACACTGTCAACATTATTTGTCAGCGTCCAATTGAACAGTATAATTGTGATGATATAAGGTGCTTTTGTGAAAGCCTTTTCTTATGAATGAAGATTACATTAAGATGTTTCATGACGGGTTCGTAATTTATACAAGTTCTAAGTTTGTATCTTATAGAATTGTTATTGCCTGTTGTTTGAATGGGGTAGATGAATAAATTGCGTGCTTGAAATGATTTTATAAGAGTTTAAGAATACTCTTGCCCTTAGAAGCTCTTTTTCAAATGCTTTGAAAGTCATTTAAAACTCATCCTTTCTCTTATTAAAAAAATTTTAAAAAATATTCTTTCTTGTCTTTTAAGGTTTGGATCTAGTTTTTATTTGGTTCTTCAATTTGGTTTCAGTTTAGGCACTAGTTTCAAAATGTTACAGTCTTAATAAATGACTAAGAGATTAAGGGTTCAATCCATGGTGGCCACCTATCTAGGAATTAATTTCTTATGAGTTTTCTTGATATCCAAATATTGTAGGGTTAGACGAAGTGTTCTGAAGCTAGTGGAAAATTTTGGGAACATACATTTTGCGAAGTGTTTGAGGTCTAGTAATTTGCCTGCGCACTCGCTAGCTAGATTGGCTATGTTTCCTTCTTTTAATTCTTCCCTGGGCTCTGATTTGCCTTCCTCCTCCTTGGAAGGTAGTATTTTTAGTGTTTGGAGTTTTAATGTCCCTAGGTGGTTTGCTATTGTTATTGGTGAGACTAGTTGTTCGTTGGGTTTGGTGGCTTAATGAAGTTCTCTTTCAAAAAAAAAAAAAATGTTGTAGGGTCAAGCGGGTTGTCCCGTGAGATTAGTCGAGGTGTGCGTAAGTTGGCTCGAACACTCACGGATATAAAAAAAAAGTTACAATTAGGTTTGTGCAAGATTTGGAATTTTGATAGAAATGTCTAAAAATATCATGCAGACGTTGATAAATATCTTTTAGAAAGTTGTTTATAAAAAATTAATGCAAATATTTAAATTAACAAACAACTTTTATACCTTCTCTAAAGAAGTTTTAATTATTCTTTTTTGGTCACGGACCTAAAACCTTTAAAGGTTATACAGAAGAAGGAAAGTCATGTCAATGATATTAGCCTTAGAACGTTCTTTTTTAATATACCTATTAATATTAGGTTCATAACAATGGTATTTTTCAACTCTTGAGGTGGAAGTTCCATGTTGTTAATCTCCTTAATAGAAAGGAGTCTTCTTTAATTGAGATTGGGGTTGTTATTGAAGACATTATTTTTGTGCAAAATTTTGTTAATATTGTTCTTTTTTGTCATGTTTCCAAATAAGAGAACAATTATGTTTCTTTCGTGGTTGTTCTTTGATCTGGAAATATATTTTTCTCAATAGCATGCTCTCCTTCCTTCAGGATGAGTATGCTAGGAGCTCGAACGGTATTGTTGTGTTAAACCTTTTTTGTTTGGCATAAAAAAAAATAATAACATAACAAATACAATGGTATTTCGTTGATATCTTAGTTATATATCTTTGGTCAAATTTTAAACCGCAAGTACTTAAAATCCTTTAACCCATACCCCCATGGCCATAGTCGAACGAAAGAACAAATGGACGAAAAAAATAGTGAAAAAGTTAGCCGCGACTATCATCTTCACTAATTTTCCTCGGATTTTTCTCTACATGGAAGGGGTAAAACTGGTGGGAAATTTGAAATGAATTTTGGCCCAACATTCAAGATTAACGTCACACCCCTGTGAAGTTACCAAGTTGACCCCGAACGCGCACGAGGGATTGCGACTGGAAGATATTCACGCTACTCGTTCTCGTGCCTCACAACTACGTCTCGCTCCTCGTTCTCGTGCCACATTAGACCTCTTGGATGCATTTTTAAACAGTCGTCTCATTCCTTCCTACAACCTCTTGCACCTTGTTCTCGTTCTTGTTCCACACCAAACTCATGCGATTGTTTAAAAATGAATCTCAAACATTTTTCCAAAGTCGCTCTCTCGTTTCTTCTTCCATCTGTTCTTGCTTTCCCCATATTCTCTCTCTCGTTGCTTCTTGTTGCGTCCCCCAAAATTTCTCTCTTATTTCTTTTTGTTTCCCCCGAATTCTCGCTCGTTTGTTCTTCGATTGAAGCAACTGCCACAAAGCGTCTTCAATTTTCCGTTGAAGGTAAACCCTAAACAAATTTTGATTTTTTCATTTTCATGTTTTCATTTTAGATTTTTGGATGCGAGTTGGATTAATCATAGTTGGGTTTGATTGTTAAACAATGAGGTGAAAGGGGTAGAATGTTTGGAGATATGGAAGGGGAAGAAACGAGAAGAAGAAAAGCCATTGAAAAAAATGAGAACGAGAAAACGAGAAAGATGAGAGTGAGAGAGAGAATGAGGAAGATGAGAGTGAAACGCGAGTGAGAGCGAGAATGACCATTCTGAAACGAGAATGAGTAGGGAGAATGAACGCGAGCGAGAGTTAACAAAATTGAATTGGTTTCCAGATTTCATCTTTTTCGTTTTGGTTTCCTTTATCTAACTGTTTTTTGTCTGCTCCATGCAGTATGTAATGGCTAATTTGAAAATAGCTATAGAAGATCGATTTCTCGATCAAGCCACTAGTCTTTCATCTCACATAGGCACTGCAAATAGGATTGTGAAAGAGAAGCTCACCGAGAGGCAACTTGACATGTTTAAGAGGATCTTGTTTGACTAGTTTGTGGATAAACATTGTATTCAATAGTCCTCTAGTTCATCACATTCTATTGCAGGAGGTGCATAGCGATAGGAACGACTCTATGAGCTTTGGCCTCAATGGCACTATTGTCAATTTCTTGAGAGAGGAGTTCCTATGGGTGATGGGATTATGGTGGTCAACAATGAAAGTTTTGTGTAATATTGAATCAACGGAATCATTACATACCAAGTACTTCAGGCATTAAATGGCGCAAGAAGTATACCTCTCAGAATTTGAGGAACGGTATAAGCAGTTTCAGTTCGAAAATGACTTGGACGCTGTGAAAGTTAGTCTTGTCTACTATATCGAGCTAGGTATAATGGGAAAAGACAAGACCAAAGGTAACATTGATAAGTCCTTGCTTGATGATGTAGAAGACATAGAATATTTCAATAGCATGGATTGACGAAATATTATATGGGAGAGAACATTCAATGGCCTTCAGAAGGCTTTGAAAGACAAGGTCGGGGTGTACAAGCAGAAGGCCAAAATGAACAAAAATTATGTGGTGAAGTATAATCTTCTGGGCTTTCCTCACACCTTCCAGGTAATATTGGTTTAATGTATTGATGTATTGTATTCTATTTTTAAAATTTGTATAAGTAAGTTGATGATTACTATAGGGTTGGGCATACGAGGCAATATCAACGATAGTTGGTAGAGTTGCAGTCAGGCTTAGCAAAAGTTTAGTCCCTCGATTCCTAAGGTGGGAATGCACCTACTCATTACCCAACAGGCTACTGCAGTGAGATGTCTTCAATAATCCCATAGTCGGTAACGAACACGTGATATAATTATTTTTTTTATTATACGATAACAGTTTAGCTCAGTTTAATATTTGCTTAACATATTAGGCAGACTGTGATCATCCCCACACTTACACTGTCTGATGTGGAGAGATAGTTTAGGGACACGAGAGTTGACGAACGTATTGTGCACGTCTTGTGGATGCAGCACATACTGTATAAACTTTTATTTGACTTTCTTACTCGTATCTCAAAATTCATCTTGATGGCCAACATGAACAATCTCATCTTCACGTCATTCTTGCAAAAAAAAAAAAAAAAAAAAAAAAACCTTGGTGGTTGCATGATAATGTCTCCTATTCTAATAGTACTTGTAGATGGTCTAACCTCGGAAGAACCACACTCTCGTACTACCCCCTTTGTTTGTTGAGGGGCGTTTCCAACAAAGTGCCTAAAATCGTTGCTTAGCATCGGATTCGACTCAAGAATGCTGGAGACTCTGGGACCACCTATTTCAGTATGTATATTCAGATGTAGGGTGGGGGTAGGTACATGTGTTTGAGAAGGAGCACGAACTAGAGGAACACACCCTTCATTATGTGGTACTTTTGTGGTACTTTCATTTGTCCCATTGCCAACAACAATATCAACAGCAATGTCATCCTCAACATGGCCATCATGACCTCTCTTCCGGCCTGAACAAGGTTGAGTAGAGTACGAATCCCATGGGTTCACATTGTCGTTTGCCGTAGACAATATCGCAGGAAAAATCTTTGGATCCTCATTTACATCTGCTGTTAACTTGGTTTCATGTTCAACAAATGTGTCCTCAAAAGTTCCATCCTCGTTAATTTCCTCAAAACTAATAAATATAGAAGGTCTATTACGATCAATTTCTGAGAGGAGAAATTTCACATCACCATCGACCATTATGCACACTAGAGGACATTCACAGTCCACCTCAATATGACTTTGAAGTCTGGAGAGCTAACCTTTGAGAGTTCGCATAATGTAGCGATCAATTCACAATAATTCAATGTGGTTGATACCATGATACCCTTTCTAAGACCTCCTTTGTAGCACTGTTCTTTTTCATCCCATGTACCATCATGCCGAATGAAAAGCTGCTTCTCTTCCATTCTACAAAAACTTAACCAGAAAATTACAAATCACAACTCTGTTAAAGTCTCGTTTCTCGCTCGCCTTACTCGCTTTCTCTTCTCTCTCTCACTGGTCTTTCTCGTTCATTCTAACTATTGTTCTTGCCATCTCTTCCTCTCTACGCTCGCTCCTATTGTCTAGTTTCTCTCAGTCAAAGTCTATCAATCGTGTAACATATGAGACACTCGTAGGTATTTATTCATTACAAATGGTAAAGAATAATGAAAACAATGAAGACTGAACATTTACTTACTTCGGCTGATGTATTTGAAGATTCAAAGACCTTTATAATGTAATAAATGTTGGTTTCTTTGCTCTTTGATATGTTGTAGCTAAATAGAAAATGGATTTTCAATAGCCAACTGAGGGTTCTTTCATCCCATCCCCCTTTTTTTTTTTTGTTGTTCATTTTAAATTCACATCCATTTAATCATTCTTAAATTGATTTGAAAGATTGATGGAAGGACATAATTTTTTGCATTTTATAGGAAATTCGTACAAGATTATTAAATAGCAGCAAACTGGTGGGAACGAAATCGTGCGTCTATGTTGAACGAGAACGAGAATCTGGTGCGTTTAGTGTGGAACGAGAACAAGAACAAGGCGTGAGAGGTTGTAGAAAGGAACGGGATGACCGTTTAAAAATGCATCTAAGCGGTCTGACGTGACACGAGAACGAAGAGCAAGACGTAGTTGTGAGACACGAGAAGCGAGAATATCGTCCCGTTGCAATCCTTTGCTTGCATTCAGAGTCAGTTTGGTAACTTCACAGGGGTGTGACACAGATAAGAGCCATTTTTTCAGCTAATTTTGAATGTTGGGCCAAAATTGATTTGGGCCCCCTACGCCTTCCGTACAGATTTTCCAGAACTCGTTCCTGAAGCACTCAGTTGCAGAAAGATTGTCATTTCCTTGGTGTCCCTTTCAAGTAGAAAAAATACGAATTGACATCTTCTCCTTTCCCACCAGAAGTCTGAAAAGTTATAAATCTGAACGAGCATTGGCCAGAACTTCGCCACAACGCCCAAATGCACGCCAGCCGCAGATATTACAGGTTTTAAACTCTCAAATGGCGAAACCCACTTGCCGAGATATTCGATTTTTCATTCCGTTTACATGATCATTACACTTTACTTAACGCCTTAGTTCTCCAGTATCTGGAACATTGTAGTAGAATCTTTTCCCTTCTCCATGATTTCCTCGTCCGACGGCATTTCGCCGTCGCTTAAAGTTAAGGCAGAGCTTTATAACCCTACTGCTAACTGGGCTTTTGTTCCTCTGAGGAGAACTTTTCAACATAGTAAGATTTATTGATTACTCTTGTTTTTGCCCCCTTTTTCTTTGTTTCTATTTGTGAACTTTAAATACTGAATTGTTTGAGTTTGGCTTTCTACTTGGGAGGAAGCAAATGTGTAATGAACAGGAGAAGTTTTGCTTTTAGGGGAATTGTGGCTTCTGGGGTTTCTGTCATGGGCTCTTCTGCGGTTATGCAGCCTGCTCAAGGTCAGGGTCTATATATATATGTATGTATGTATGTATTTGGTTTATTGCTAGTGAATTATTTGAAACTGGCCTTCTTTGTGTTGGCTTATTAAATGCAGCTTGGCTAAGTTTTGTTTTGTTCTTTTTGTAGGGATTGAAAGATTACCTTTCAAACCAGAAGGTTATAATTTCTGGACATGGCGGGGTCACAAGATACATTATGTTGTACAAGGAGAAGGTCCTCCTATAGTTCTTATTCATGGTTTTGGTGCTTCTGTATTTCATTGGAGGTCTGGTTTAGTTACCTTTTTTATGTTTGCCTTTTCTCCTAGATCGTTATTTTTTTATGAATGAGTTGGAAAAATAGTTCTCTTGGATGTTAACAGTTTACGATTTTGGTATTAGATCTTAAGTGCAAATTCTGTATCTTTTTGTTCCTATTCTATTTAATATTAATAATCTAGGTATTGGAACTGCGGTTACAATTAATATTTTAGTTCATGTGTAATAACTGTGTTAAAAACATGGATTGAATCAAAGAACTTAAACGTCTGAGTCTTGTGGCAACTAACTGTATCTTTGTATATCAATTGAGTGATTCCATGACATTTTGTCTATTTTCCTATATGAAGGTATAACATACCAGAGCTGGCTAAAAAGTACAAGGTCTATGCCTTAGACTTGCTGGGATTTGGATGGAGTGATAAAGCAATTATTGAGTATGATGCCATGGTCTGGAGGGACCAAGTTGTCGATTTTATGAAGGAAATAGTGAAACAGCCTGCAGTTTTAGTTGGGAACAGGTAATAATATGGATTAAATATTTGTTTAAATGGACTTATGAGATGTTTTAAATGTTTTGTTTGAGCTTTGCTTTATAAAATGATGTGTACTCTAAATTACTATCATCACAATTTGATGTTTATGTATAACTATTTGCATTTCTGTTGTCATTTGTTAGTGAAGTATGATTTGATTGTTGCTTGTCCACATTCGGATTTCCTTCCTCTATCAAACTAAGATCTGTTTCTTGAGAAAACAAATGTAACAGTAAAACAGTTTTCTACTTCCTTTTTCAAACTACTTTTAGGAAGTTTTTTTGGGTGGCTTTATAGGTTATGCTTGTTGTAGAAAATGCCACTTTCAGATACATGATTTTGTCACAAAGAACTTCAGTTGTTTCAAAAAGTAGGCCATTCATAAAAGCAAACTAAAAAGGTGTAATTTGTGTACCTGCAATTTTGTCAAGATGGCACTACAAGGGGTTTTTATCATCATTTCAATGTCTAAAGTCCTGCATGTTTCAAAGTATGATACCCAATTTTTGGATAAAAAGCATATATGTTCTAAGTTGCACGCACTCCCTACTTCAACTTGTGTCTCATCTTGACTTTTCTTAGTCCAACTAATCAGCCTCAGTTTGCGAGTCTTAGCCTATTCTATAATACTATAGTTTCCTCATATTTCAGTATGGTATGACCATGGTTAAAATCAGCTTCCTTTCTTGATTATGGTTTGTTTTAGATGTTTTAATCTACGGTTACAATGGCAAAACAAAAGATAAAAGTTTGTTCATGTTGCTTGTCAATAATTGTGGGTGGAGTAGGACGAAGCGTTAATTGAAAGTAATTCTGGATGTTGGATTTGAAGTGATTATGATTAATGGTTCTTTGGCAGCCTTGGAGGGTTTACTGCCTTGGTTTCAGCAGCAGGGTTGCCAGAGCAAGTTCGTGGAGTTGTATTACTAAACTCTGCCGGGCAGTTTGGAGATGTAAATAAGTTGACAGATGAGCCAAAAGAAACAGGGTTCCAGAAGTTCATTCTGAAGCCATTGAAGGATATTTTTCAGCGGATCTTTCTCGGAATTCTTTTCTGGCAAACTAAGCAACCAGCTAGAATTGTTTCTGTTTTGAAGAGTGTAAGTGGCTGGCTACGCTCTTTGTTTCAAGGCATTTTCAGACTGTTGGAGATCATGTTGTGTATTCCTAGATAACAACTTGTAAAGATGAAAATTATGAATTGTTTGTCTCAAATGATGATCCACTTTTCATAAGCATTTAAGGGTGGCTTCCTGGTATATGTTATGCGTGCCCGAATGTCTTTGATTCATCATGGTTGCCCTTACAGGTATACATAAATTCTGAAAATGTGGATGACTATCTGGTAGAGTCTATATCGATGCCAGCAGCTGATCCGAATGCTAGAGAAGTTTACTACAGGTACGTGTTTTTACTTATCAGTATTTGGAAAAGGCAAAGTATTAGGAATATATGTTCAAGATTTGCATACTCTTATCTATCAATTTAAGCCTTTGTAATTAGTGGTAGCTTAACTCATGGATCTTAGTCATTGCCTTTAATTGCCTGGAACATGAAGTTTGTTGATTTTGCTGCAGATTGATGACAAGATTTATGTTCAATCAAAACAAATATACTCTAAACAGTGTATTGAGTGAGCTGTGTTGTCCACTGTTGTTGCTGTGGGGTGACTTAGATCCATGGGTTGGTCCTGCTAAGGCCAACAGAATCAAAGAATTCTATCCCAACACAACTATTGTAAATTTGAAAGCAGGGCATTGCCCACATGATGAAGTTCCAGAGCTTGTCAATTCAGCTTTGATGGATTGGCTAGCAACCTTACAACAGCCTCAACCTACACTGGGAAGATCTTTCTCAAATCCTATTGTATCACTTGTATTCACACTTTACTCTGTGATTGAATGTACATTTTGAGATGTCTTTATACTTTTCAAATGCTGATGTCCGAAACTTAAAATCATGATGGATTTAGAATAGTACGAAATATTTTATTTGTTGAGAATTTGAAGTTTGTACAATCTTAATTTCTCTTTTCTTTATCGACATGGTAACGCTAAAAGACAACACAAGCTAGAAAAATAAAGAGTAAATTATGTAATTTATTAAGGTAATTGTTTTAAATGACAAAATATTTTTGAAGATAGTAAAATGTCACTGTCTATTAATGATAGACACTAATAACTACTATTATCTATTATTGTTTATCACATTTATTATTGTCTATGAGTGATAGACAATGATACTATCAATGTCTATCATTATATATTATGATAGAGAATGACATTTTGATATATTTGTAAACAAGTTAATTCATTTTGCAATATTTGAAAATTTCATTATTATTTGGGTTGTTTTCAAATATAGGAAAACAAACAAAAAAATTTACAAATATAGCTAAATTTTACTATAGACTGCAATAGATTACTATATATTATCTGTAGATAGTCTATCGTGATTTATAGCGGTCTATTGCAGAAAGACTGATATTTTGCTATTATTTGTAAATATTTTTAACAGTTTTGTCATTTAAAATAATTTCCCTTATTATTGACTAGAAGTAAATCATGTTATTTGTTATTAACAAATCATATTATTTAATTGGTACTGTCCATAAAAGCTACATTATAAATTAATAACCAAGGATGAAAATATCCGTGGATATGTTGATATTTCGTAAATCGAAGAGTTTGATATCGATATTAAATATCCATGGATATCTCTAACATCTTTCATTAATACTTGTAAAACATTAAAAAAATCATCTATTTAGTCCAATATGAGTAGTAATACCAATAACAATATTCACAACTTAATTTGATACTAAAAACAACTAAATTATTAATCTAAATAAATTTTTTTATAAAATTCATGATTTTTAGAAATATCCGTTGACATCGATATTTTGTTAATATATCCGTAAAATTGAAATGTCGATATTGACATCGACATCAATATTTTAATCCTTATTAATAATATAACACGTGTTATTGATTTGAAGTTTATTTTTATCCCCTTTGGTAAAATAAATACGATAACTTTTTTTTTTCAAAGACAACACAGTATGATTCATTTGAAAAAATGGTGCAATTGCAAAAAGAATAAAACAAAATACATTAATTAGGTTCATAGCACTGACTTATTACTTTTGCAAAAATGGCAAAAAACAAGTCCAGCCCGCATGATAAACTTGATACACACGTGATACACTCGATAGACTTGATACACCTAATACACTTGATACACTTGATATCCCTTGATACACAACTGTCTTAGGTCTTATAGATCGTTGATACATTCATATCTTAGGTCTGATACACCCATGTGTTACTTCAAGTATCTATTGATTGATGTTTGATACACTCATGTATTTTCATTGCTCAATTACCTAAAGAATTTTATTTCATTCCCATTTTGTTACTTTTCCTCTCCATAATTAATTTGAAAAAAAATTCCAATCAATTTATTTGATGTAAGTACAATATTTTTCAACCAATTAATTTTTTAAAAAATATACTTTAGTTGATGATATACTGATGTTGAAATATAATATTGATATATTGTTAATATACTGCTAATAAATTTTATTGAAATTATGTTGATATACTTTATAATGGTACACTCATTTATATTGTTGATACACTTGACTAACATACTGTTAATTTTCTTTATAATGATACTGCTAATAAACTTTATTGATATATCGTTGATATACTTTATAATGATACACTTATTTATACTGCTAATACACTTGATTGACTACTACAAATATATTTTATAATGATACACATGTTTATATTGTCGATCCATTTTATTGATATATTGTTGATATAGTTTATAATGATATACACGTTTATACTATTGATGCACGTGATCAATATATTATTGATATACTTTATAATGTTACACTCGTTTAAACTACTGATACACATGACTGACATACTGTTGATATACTTTATAATGATATATATGTTTATACTGTTGATACACTTGTCTAATATATTATTAATATATTTTATAACAATACACACATTGATTGATACTAAGTACTTGGTGATTTGCTATCTAATTTACTATCTACTTTATGAACACTTGTTGAGCTTAAACCCAAAACCTTCAAGCTACCAAAAAAATGATGTTCATAGTAGGAGTCAAATCATTGTTGGCAGAACTGGTGACCACCAAAAGTTAGATGACTATTGCAAATTATAGTTGATGATAAAGTCTGATAAGCACTTGAAAAGTGTTTTCTATCCTCTCAAATTAAGGGAGTCTATATTAGATTTCACTTGTTTGCTAGTGGTTTTCAAACTAAAATGAGGAAAGTTAGAATAAAAGGCCAAAAGATGAAAACTGAGCAAGAATACGGCGAAAAAGAGAAGAAAGTCACAAAGTTGCAATAATTGGAGCAGCGCCAAAACTCGAGAGGATTTGCACAAAAATCTACTGCAGCGCCGCGACGCCGTCTGCACAACTTTAATAGCGCCGCAATGCCAAATTACCATAAATGAAAAAACTTATTTTTGGAAAGATTTTTTAGGTGGAATACTCTATAAATTTGGGGGTTTCCAACAGCCCTAAGAACGATTCAGAGCACGAAATTACAGACCTAAAGAGGCGCAAGAAGGAGAGAATTGAGTGAGAGTTCACAGAAGAGTTCAAAGAGTGAGTTAGTTGCAAGGAAGAGGAAAAGAGTTCGAGATAGTCGTGGTGCCCTTCGAATTCTGACGTGAGAGCCAAAGAGATCGTGATGATGCTACTCAATCAAGAGCCTCTTTTCAGTAGAGTTTCCCTTTCTTTACACTCTTTCTTTGTTTATTTTGTTTAAATATGTTGCTTCAAGCTATGAGATGCTAAACTCTTTAGTTTTAGGGTTTTGATGAATTGTTTATGAATTTATGTTGGTATTGTAGACTTTCATGGTTTTGTTGGAATGATTATGTTTTTCATTGTTATTGTGTTTAATTTTTGTGGATTGGCCATCTTCACATGTTAGGTTAGATGTATGATTGAGAGATTGCATGTTTAACTTGATCTATAACAATGAATTGTTGTGAATCTATCATGAGAGTAGTTAGGTTGACAATAAAAGTTGCTAAAGACTATTCTTAATGCCATGTAATTTGTATTGGTTGGTTTCAAGAGATTAGTAATCAATTGAGTTGCATGAGAAATGGTTGTTTTTAAGAGAAAATAACTTGAAATTAAGTTTCTAGACTTAGGCATATGAATTACAATAAAATCCATGAAATCTATAATATTGCATGATGAAATTAACAAGGATTCATTGCCCTAGCACTCTCTTTGACTCTTGTGTTTCTCACTTTATTACTTTCCTTATTTGGTTTATATTTTACATAATTCACAAATTCAATTCCAATCCTCAAATAAAATTGATTCAACTCTAAAATAGCTAGGTAACTTAAACCTTCACAATTGGATCTCTAGTGGAACGATATTCGGACTTCACCGTCTTATATTATAACTTGATCCGTACACTTGCGGTTAACACTTAAAGTGCACATCAAAGTCGGAGCATAAGTTAGCTGTAGTTCAACTCTTGTAAAAAAAATGGAAGCAAGTTATTTAAAAAAAAGTAGGAAAAAAAGTAATGTAACAAATAAGGAAAGAAATAGGGAGAGAGAAATTCTTTATAAGAAAAAAAAAAGAAAAATAAGAAGTTTTAAAAAATTGCCGCAAGAAAAAAATTAAAGGAAAAGAAGAAAATATAATGAATTAAAATAAAATAATATAGAAAAAGCTCAAATAAAAGTTTTGTTCTTAGGATTTTTCTTTTTTAAATGTCAAAAGACAAAAAAAAGTAAAGAAAAGAAAAACTAGAAGAAACACAGAGTAAGGAAAAAGAAAAAAGAAAAAAGGAGACAATTCGAGTTTCTAAGGAATAAAGCACGTAAAACTTCTTAAATTGTAATTCTTAAAAAAAATTCTTAAATTGCAAAAATATATAAGAAGAAAAAAAAGAAGGTTGAAATTGTTATAGGGTCATTTTGGAAAAACAAAAAAATAAGATATAAAAATTAAAGGTTTTGCCATATATGCAAAATTTGAAATGTTGAAGACATGCTTGCAAAATTTTATTCTTAAATTGCTACACATTGCAAATCCCTTGAAACAATAGTAAAATGTTTTCAAAATTATGAAAATGGCAAAATCAAATTAAATAATAAAAAATAATACTTGGAAATTGTCAAAACTGCCATCACTTAAAAATAAATACCCAACGTTCAAAAGTTGAAGCTGGAGAGTTTAAAAAACATTAAAAAACTTAAAAGGTACTATAACTAAACAATTATCACAATAACTAATGCAGCGTGCCAAACGTCTACTCAACACCTACATGATATGATTACTGCACTACACTAGGCATTCATTCAAAATAAAAAATAATTAAAACCAAAATTACCAATAACTCTAATCCCAAACGAAGAGAAATTAGGGATCTGAAAAGCTTCTCTAGGAAAAAATAAGAGCGGGATTCTTCCCTCAATGTTCCTTTTATCATGCAACCACAACACACAACATCATTGTGAGGAATGAAAAATCAGTCTTCTTAGGCAGCCCCAACACAAAATCAACGTAAGAAGAATCTCTTCCCTTCCGCCAATCTTTCACCTTCTCATGTATAATCTTCTCTAAAACTCGTCTACCCATTTAAGGGACTTTGAAACTGATCTGGTTGCGAAAAGAATAAGCAGTCTCACCTATCTATCGTTGAAGAACAAAATCAACAGTCTCACAGTCTTTCTCACAGGTAAAGAAACGTAAACCCTTCCATAATCTTCCTTTTCGTCCATGCACTATAATATGCTTTATACAATGTTTCCCCATTCAAGGTAAGAAGTAAGTGTTGAGCACAAATATTTGGATATATAAAGATCTTAATTTTTCTAGAAATAATAAAAGACTTACCTAAGCGTTTCTTTAAATAAAACAATGCATTATAAAACAATATTTTATTTGTAATCTTTAGGCGTATCGAATAAATCTTTGTTCTACAAATATTTTTCCCTACTTTTTAGGAATTCAAAACAGAAACGGAAAATTTGATGTTTATCCTCGCCCTTTAAATAATATGTTTAAAAATAATTTCTTTTCTCGCCACTTCTTTCATAATGGGGTTTAGTCTCCTCTGATTCTCTACCGAATTTCAAATTCCATCTTCCAAATTGATAGGATGCATACAGAACAATGGATTGATCCCTCTAATATCTGCAATAGTCCAACGAATTGTTTTTCTGTGCTTCTCCAACACTTGTAACAGAGACATCTTGTGTTGCTTAGTGAGCTTTGCTGCAATGATTACAGTAGAGTGTGGTTGTCCCCTAAATATGCATATTTGAGGTACGCTGGTAACGACTTCAATTCCAATCCAGGAGGGTCTTCGATTGATAGTTTCAATGACTTTGGCATCTCTTCGGATGTGGTTGCTACTACTACTACAACAAGTTGTTCTTCCTCTTCTTCTACATCGTCTTCTTCTTCAAAATCATCTTCTTCCACGGTCTACTCTAACAATTCTTGCACACCGGGAAATTCATTAGTAATTTCAAGAAACAAACATTCTTCTCTGTCACTTGGGAACTTGATGGCATGTAACACATTGAATGTGATTTGTTGATCATTGACCCTCATTGTCAAATCCCTTTTTTACACGTTTATTAATGTTTTACCTGTTGTAAGGAGTGGCCTACCCACAATGATGGGTACTTCTTTATCTACTTCGTAATCTAAAGTAATAAAATCAGCAGGGAACACGAACTTGTCTACTTTGACGAGGACATCTTCTATTTTTCCCATTGATCCCCCAATAGATCGATCCGCAAGTTGTAATGTGACCGTCGTTGGTTTTACTTCTCCAATTCCAAGTTGTCCAAATATTGAGTAAGGCATTAAGTTGATACTAGCTCTTAAATCGCAAAGAGATCTTCCCAAGCTCTTCCATTTAATAGAACACGTTATGGTAAAACTTCTTGGATCCTTGAGTTTTGGGGGGATCTTATTGCTAACCAATGCATTGCAGCACTCGGTTGGTGCAACTGTTTCGTACTTTTAGAGCTTTCTCTTTTTGGACGGGATGTCTTTTAAGAATTTGACATAGTTTGGCATCTCTTCGAGAGCTTCAACTAACAATATATTTTTGTGGAGTTGTTTTAGCATGTCAAGAAACTTTTTGAACTATGCTTCCTGACTAGCTTTCTTAAACCTCTGCATATATGGAATTGGCGGGCAATAAAGTGGGACCGCTTCTTTCTCCTTTGGTTTTTCTGGTGCTTCATCTTTTTCTTTGTTTTTTGTCTTTCTTTTCTATCATCGTCGTCTGGTGACTGGCAAACGTTGACTCCTTATTTGCATTGATTTTCTTAACTTTCTGTTGTTCCTGCTCAACTAGCATCCTAGGCCCTCATATTCTAATCCACTTCTTAATGTAACCACATGACATTGCTCTTTCCCGCTTCTTTGTGGACTTGCTGTTGAGCTTGGTAAGATTCCTACGGGTCTACTCTTGATCTCCTTTGCTAGTTGTCCTACCTGAACCTCAAGGTTTCTCAGTGCGACATCATTCTGTGTTATATATTCTTTCAGCAGAGTTTCCATACTTGTATTTTGGGCAGGTGGTTGCGCCCTTGGCACTATTCGAGGTATTGGTGGTGTTCATTTAGCATTCTGTCGACATGTGTTACCACCATAATTTGTCCACTAAAAGTTAGGATGTGCTCTCCAACCTGGATTATAAGTCTTTAATTAAGTAGGGGTTCCAATGCTCCTGTGCCTTCTAGTAGCCTATATAACAAAAAGATTGGGGATTATACAAACAATTACTGTTTAAGTGATTTGTAGAACAAAATTTGCAAATAAGCGTTGTAGGGTATGCTTGTACACCAGCCAATGATTGAGGTTCTGGCACGAAATTGTGTAACACGCTTTGAAAGGTTGTTATATGTTGGTTCATTCCTGCCAATGTGGGACCTTCTTAAACTTTTGATGTTGCTGCTGTCTTAACCTTTGGTGTCCCTGTATTACCTTAATTTTGGTTGTTATTGGTTGTTGTATCCATAATTTCTTCTTCCTTGTTTACAGATTTCTTCAACAATGATCCCCTGCGGATGCATTAACCAACATTTTCGAAACTTGGTTGAGACCATTGTAAAACTACTCTATAATGATGCTCGTTAGGAGTCCATGGTATGGACACTTCCTCACCAACTTCTTGAAACGAACCAGGCTTTGTCTACTGATTCTATGGGTGTGAAGACAGTGCCACACCTTCTCCCAAATTACCCTCTTAATCTAGGAAAGAATGTGAAGACAGTAGACATTGACTCTTTTACAACATTTACTGTCAACCTGTGCTCCTCTTAATCTCATAAATTTAAACACCTGATAAACAATTCATAACCCACAAACAACAACTTTCTCAAACTTATAAACATGCCATAAATAATTTACATACATCATATCATACAATGACTTAAACATTCACACAACTACAAGTTCCTCACTCACAACCCCTCTATGTACAATGCCAAGTTTTAGTTACAAATATATACAAGGTCTACAAACTATATGTAGCTGGATCAGAAGAGGCTTATGTAGGTTAAACACCACGAACTCGCTCACTACCTGGAAAACAGAAAGTTAAGAAAACCATGAGTTAGGTTGCTCAATGAGTGACATGCTTAGAAAACTTTAAACTTAGTTTAAAACATAAATCATACCCAAATAAAAAAGTAGTAAATTATCTGAGTAGCATATCATAAAATCTTATAAAACATGTTCTTTGGAGATTAAAATAACCTTAGTTGAGGTGGAGTGAAGCTCAACACTACTCAACGTTGAAAACAAACTTAGTTGAAGTAGAGTAATCTTAACACACCCAACGTTAAAATAACCTTAGCTGATGTGGAGTAATCTCAACACAACAACGTCGAATCTCTCTTTCTATGTACACATAGGAATATCTAGTCTCGGGCTTCCCATGTACCTTCTCATGTCCTTCAGTACTAGGGTCCCAGTGGATACTCAATCACCTTCTCAATGTTCTTCAGTGTTGAGTTCCATAATAATATTAGGGTTGCCCATATGCCTTCTCAATAACCTTAAGCATTGGGTTCCATTTTAAACACATTTTAGAAATTAGCATGTTTTTGAAAATAAATCGATAATAGACATGAGTTCATTAAATTTCAGAATTTCTCAAATCAATCATCAAGTAACATGCTTCATAAAGCTTAGGACAATAAAACAACATGCTTTCATACTCAAGCTTAAGTATAAATAATGTTCTAGACTCATGCTTGGAAATTCATGCTTGATCAATAAAACTTATGTGAGAATATAGATTTCAAATCATGCATGATAACATCTACAAGCGTACTGAAAACATTGAGTAAATAAAGCTCATTTAAATAAGATTATTACTCACTACTTGTCCAAGCTCTTAATGGGTTATAAATCTCCTTTAGCTCTTCTTAGCTTGAAAATAAATTAACGTCCTTTATTAAGCTTCCTTAAAATTGTCTTAATTTATTACTTAAGTCAATTGGGCCTTAAATATGGAATTTCAACTCAAAATGACTCACCAACTTTCAAAAACTTGATAAAAATGCTAAGTGTAGCAAACTCCCCCTAGGCGTGCTCCTTAGTCAGCCACACAGCTTGCTCAGCCCCACATGTGTGCAAATCATGCACAGGCAGATTGCTCCACACACAAAGATACCCCTTGGGCAGCAGCTCTAGCACACACACTGGCGAAATAACCTTAAAAGAGGCAAGGCGCATGCATGTTCTTCGGTTGGGGTGTCGATCTCCTGAACCAACAAGGTGTCGACCTTTGGCTTCTTTGATGCCTGCGTCGTCCGCCTACTCTGCAAACCAGCATGCCTCGTCCAATAACCTGCACGCTCGCACAGCTGACTGCATGTCAACACGCCCACTTGGCGTCCAAAACACCCAAAATAATCTCGGAAGGAAACTTACCTTTGGCCATCGACAGGCCTCTCCTACACGCCTTCCTTCTTCAATCTTGGCTCAAACATACCCAATAGCCTCCAATTCACTTCTTCACTTCATGTTGCCAAAATTAACATTTCTAGCCAAACTTAAACTTTACTTCCTCTTACAAACTTGTAGGTAAACCTCTTAACTAGCCCACCTCAAAATTTCAGCTTTTAACTCCTCTTCTTGCGTCAGATATCACTCAATTCTTCCACTCTGCTCTAGTTTGCTCGAAAGCTTGAACAACCTTGATTCTCCGGTGATTTTGAACTTCTTCCTCTCCGAATTTCCTTTCGGCAGCCCTCTCTCTGAAACTAGACTCAAATACGAGAATTTTGATCGAAGAATTTCTCAAATAGCACGAGTAAATTGTGCAAGCCTCAATTTAACGTTCGACCTACTATTTATACTCTTTACTGGAACATCATTGATAACTTGTAGAAATACAAGTTGTTATAGTCACTATTTGAATTAATTAGAGTAACTTTAGAGCTAAACGCATGATTTTGAAAGTTGAATTATGTAAAATGTATCACCATGCTTTGGCACTATTTATAAAACAAAATATCTGGAAAATTATGAGCTTTTCTGCTCTTAACGCAGGATTAAGAAGAAAAGGAGCCCAAATAACCCAAGTACGAGAGACGAAGCTACTGCGAGAACAAATGGAAACCCATGCGTTGAAACTATGTGTTCGAGACCATGCGTCGAGATCATGTGTTGAGAAAAAGTAGATACAGACGCCTGGACAAAAGCTGTCATGTCAATATGCAAAAGGATAACACGTTATCAGGTCATGGCAGAACAAATGGGCTGACAACGTGAAAAGGTTGCGCAGCAGGGCATGAAATTTAATGTAAAGGTGTTAGGCATCATAAGTTCACCTTTTCGACGTCTATAAATAGCCCAAAGCTTCTCCATTCAAAAGGGGGGAAGAATTATGGCTTTTTGTATATCTTTGCGTTCTCATAGGCTTGCAATCTCCATTTTCCAATTCATTCAATTGAAGTTGACGTGCTTCTCCAGCTGCTTTCAGGTCCATATTCAATCTTTTAGCAACCCACAATGTTTTGTGTTCTAGCTCCAACGGCAAATGGCATGCCTTTCCAAAGACCAGCGTGTATGGTGACATTCCGAGAGGCATTTTGAATGCTGTCCGATATGCCCATAACGCCTCGTCCAATTTGGACGCCCAGTCGTTTCGAGAGGAGTTAACCACTTTTTATAAAATAGTTTTCAACTCTCTATTGGAAACTTCTGCCTGCCCATTTGTCAGCGGATGGTATGCAGTTGCCACCCTATAATATACATTGTATTTGATTAGCAACTTGGAAATGATTTTATTAATGAAATGCGTACCTTCATCGCTAATCAGGGCTCTCGGCGTTCTAAATCTCGTGAATATATTCTTCTGAAGAAAATTTGAGACTGTCGCCGCATCATTCTTAGCGCAAGAGATAGCTTCAACCCATTTTGATACATAATCCATAGCTACCAGTATATAGTTGTGGCCGTTTGATGGCGGAAATGGGCCCATAAAATCAATACCCCAAACGTCAAAGAGCTCAACTTCTGAGATAGAGGTAAGTGGCATTTCGTCTCGACTTGAGATATTTCCAGTGCATTGACATCTGTCGCACTTGATCGCATAGTCCCTGGCGTCTCTAAAAAGAGTTGGCCAGAAGTATCCGCTTTGTAAGACCTTGACTGCAGTTCGCTGTCCTCCAAAATATCCTCCATAGGGGGAGTCATGACATTGAGATAGGATGCGTTGAAATGAAGTCTCTGGGATGCATAGTCTGAAGATTTGATCCAACCCCCTTTTGTAGAGTTGGGGCTTGTCCCAATAATAGAACTTCGCATCATGCATCAACTTCTTCTTCTGTTGTGCGTTGAAATCTTCGGAAAATTGCTTACACACCAAGAAGTGACAATATCTGCATACCATGGCGCGGATTCTGTGACTTTTAATACAACTTCATCTGGAAAGCTTGCATTAACGTCCAGTTGTTTTCGATCGCGTTCCATATTCTCAAGTTTGAAAAGATGATCTGCCACGTTGTTCTCTGTTCCTTTACGATCAACTATTTCTGCGTTGAACTCTTGAAGAAGCAGAATCCATCGGATGAGCCTCGGCTTGACATCTTTTTTAGTCATCAAGTATCGGATAGCTGAGTGGTCAGTGTGGATGATGACTTTTGACCCTAGAAGATATACTCTGAATTTTTCAACAGCGAACACTACTGCTAGCAATTCTTTCTCAATAGTGGTGTAATTCGCTTGGACTGTGTTGAAAGTTTTGCTGGCGTAGGCTATAGGATGCAACATTCTGTTTCTGCGTTGAACCAACGCAGCTCCCATCGCATAGTCGCTAGCATCACACATTAGCTCAAATGGCTGCGACCAGTCTGAGGCGATTAAAATTGGTGCTGACACCAGCGCTGCTTCCAAAGTCTCAAACACCTTGAGGCATTCCTCATCAAACTTGTAGGGTCGATTTTGCTTTAGCAATGAGCTTAAGGGGCGTGCAATTTTTGAAAAGTCATTGATGAACCTTCTATAAAAGCCTGCATGTCCCAGGAAGTTGCGAAGTGTCTTTACATTTGTAGGAGGCGGGAGCTTCTCCACGGCTTAAATTTTGGCCTGGTCGACTTCAAGGCCCTTCTTGGATATTTTGTGACCGAGGACAATTCCTTCGTTCACCATGAAGTAACATTTTTTCCAATTGAGTACTAAGTTGGTGTCCTCGCATCTTTTCAATACTTTCTCTAAATTGGCTAAACATGTTTCGAACGAATTTCCAAAAACTGAAAAATCGTCCATGAATATCTCCACGGATTCTTCTAAAAATTCAAAGAAGATTGCCATCATACACCGCTGAAAGGTGCCTGGGGCGTTACATAGTCCAAATGCCATGCGTCGAAATGCGAATGTACCATAAGAACATGTAAATGTTGTCTTCTCCTGGTCTTCTAGATGAATCATTATCTGGTTGTAGCCCGAATAGCCATCCAAGAAACAGAAGAACTCATTTCCTGCTAGTCTATCTAACATTTGGTCAATAAAAGGCAGTGGAAAGTGACCCTTTTTTGTCGCCGCGTTGAGTTTCCTATAGTCCATGCAGATTCTCCACCTCGTGACAGTGCAGGTGGGGATCAATTCGTTATTCTTGTTTGGGACTACAGTCATACCTCTTTTCTTGGGAACGCATTGTACAGGCTTTACCCATTTACTATCAGAGATGGGAAAGATAACGCCTACGTCCAACCATTTAAGCACTTCTTTCTTGACAACTTCTTTCATTGCTGGGTTTAGCTGCCTTTGGGGCTCAATGGATCCATCTTTTTCTTCTTCTAGACGAATTTTATGCATGCAGTATGTGGGGCTTATCCCCTTGATATCAGCCAATGTCCATCCCACAACTCGAATGTGCTTTTTAAGAATGATTAGCAGAGCTGATTCTTGATTAGGGGATAAGGCTGCTGAAATGATAATTGGAAGAGAGTTACCTTCTCCTAAGTAAGCATACTTCAGGTGTGTTGGCAACACTTTTAACTCGAGTTCTGGCGCTTCTTCCAAAGATGGTTTTGTTCGTTGGTTGGTTTGATTCAGTGTTCAAGCTGTTGTGCGTCCAAATTTGCAATCTTTTCATCATTTTCTTCTTCAAGCAACATTTTATGGAACTCATCCTCTGCATCGAGGTTTTGGCAGATCTCTTGTTCTCCTGGATACTCTAACGCCTTAAAGATGTTGAAAATCACTTCCTTATCATTAACTCTCATAATGATCTCCCCTTTGTGGACGTCAATAAGTGTATGACCCGTCGACAGAAACGAGCGTCCAAGTATGATATGGACGTCCCGTCTGCTTCATTATCCAGGATAATGAAGTCTGCAGGGAGAATGAACTTGTCTACCTTTACCAACACATCCTCGATCCTTCCTTCAGGATACACAACGGATCGATCCGCCAATTGTAGGGTAACTGTTGTTGGCTGCGATTCGATCCCCAATTTGTTGAATACTGACAGGGGCATGAGATTAATGCTAGCCCCTAGATCACACAATGCTTTTCCTATGTAAACCCCTCCAATGGAACAAGGCATGGTGAAGCTCCCTGGATCTTTCATCTTTGTGGGGATGCGTTCACAGACCATGTCACTGTATTCTTGCGTTAGAGCTATGGTCTCGTATTCCACCCATTCCTCTCTTTTTAGACAGTATGTCCTTGAGGAATTTAGCATGTCACACCCCCTCCCAAGTTTACCTACATACCCTGAAAGGAGATGTGAGGACAGTATACATCACCCCTCTTGTGACGCATACTATCCGTCCCTTCACACACATTCTGAAACATATTAAACATCATATATGAAAAAGTATATATAAGCCAAAACGAAATTCTCTCAACTCTTTTACATGTCCTTATACAACCCATAGTTCAACCCTTAGTAATTGTATATACATATCTACATGCCACCTAATTAAGGTTTAACATACAACTACACTTCAATAAGTCGAATTATTCAGAGTCTCAAAGCTTAAGCAGGGCAAGCAGGAGTAGGCAAAGCACCAGAAACGTCCTTCCTACATGGAGGGGAAAGAAAACATTGAAAACGTGAGCTAAAGGCCCAGTGAGTGACAATTTTAACAAACCATTTCAATTCGGAAATCATCAGTAGTAAAACTATGCTTAACATTAAACATAAAACATGTAATCACTTCAAATACGTTGGTTATAATAAACTTAATTGCCCTTATCACCTCATACATGATTTTCAGCAAATCATAAGAAAACAGTTTAAGTGCAGTACTTTTCCCTTAGTTGAAGTGGAGCAAAACTCAACACCCTAACGTCGAAAGCATATAAGGCTCGATGCAGAGCAAGACTCAACGCACCAGCGTATAACCTCTATGTGCACATAAGAATATGGCGGGTTGCCCATGTACCTTCTCATGTCCTTGAGTACTGGGTCCCGAGGAAACTCACATGCCTTTTTAGCATTGAATCTCCTCTAAAACATTACATAGGCGGGTTGCCCAAGTACTGGGTCCCGGGGAAACTCACATGCCTTATTAGCATTGAGCCTCCTCTAAAACATTTTCCTTTTTAGAAATAACATTTCATACAAACCGTTCGTATATAAATTGTTCATACGAATACAGGGCAATTATTGTATCAATAACATCGCATAAACATGCTTTTCAATAGCTTTAAGAACATAACGTTTGTCTCATAAAGCATTTAATCACAAATTCACATTTCATTGGAAAACTGAACTATCATGTTCAACAAAATAGTTTAAAAGTAAAAGAAGTGTCACTCACAACTCTTTCTAGGCCTTGAATGGATTATAAGCCTTTCCTATCTCTTCTTGGCCTGAAACCAAGATTTTCCCTTGTTATACTTCTTTTCCATTCACAAGAACATAAACAACAACTTATCATATGCTTAGTGTTTATAGCACATCATGTGGTTAAGCTTTCATTAGTTTATTCTCAAGCCTTAACTCTAAAGCTATAATTACAAGTTGTCCCTTACCCTTTTGCTATACCTTGATTTTCAAGAACACCTTACGTGTAGCTCACTTGCTGTTATATCAACACTTGAGCCTTAGTTTCTCCTTAACAAAGCTGACTGTTACAACATGATGTCTCTACTTAATCCCTGCTAAAAACGCATTTCCAGCCCATATTAAGACTTCTTCTCTTATACGAACTTGTAAAGAATTAAGTTCCACAGCTTACCTCAAAATTTCAGGGCCTAACTCTTTTTTGTTCTCCAGTTATGCCAAAATTACTCCGCGTTGCTCCGGATTGCATAGCAGTTCTGTAGTTACTGCTTTTACCTAAAGATTCATGTGATAAACTTCGGTTTCAGCTTAACCATCCTTCACAAGACTTGTTAGGAATTATGTTAACTTACTAACCTAAAAATTTCAGCCCCAAACTCGGCTTCCTTGAGTCGTTCTACTCCAAAAACCTCCCACTGTTCAGTCTGTGCGTCTGCAATGAATCCTCTGTTCCAGCTCGGATTTGATCACCAAAATAGGTAGAATTTCTCCCAAAAACTATAAGAACACCTTCCTCTTCCTTCTCTAGTGGTTTCTCTGAAAGATGGAACTGACTTAAGTTCTGGAAATGTCTGAAAATAATTAAATTCACCTATATATATACTGCCTACTTATCCCTCACAAGTACCAAGATGATAATGCCGACTTACCCCTCACCGTAGGTTGGCGCTGGTCTTTCCTTTGACGCAAGGCACTCATGTCTATGTTCTCCTCCAGCGTCTTCAGCAACTAACCATTCCCAACGCATGGTGTTCTCGGCGCCTCTACTTCCGACGCATACAACATAGTCACTCACATCACTAGCTTCATCGCGTTAAGACCATTCTGTCTTGGACGCAATGTGACTTCAGCGCATGGCTATCTTCGAGGCATGGTAACCTCAACGCCTGGCTGTCTTCGGCGCATGGTGACTTCAACGCATGGTTCAGTCATATTTCTTTCCCCGCCAATGATCACTTTTCCTTCGATGTACCGACTACCTCATCTCACAACCCTTCTTGCTTCAATCAACATCGCATGGTTCCTCAAATAATTAAGCTTCCCGCTACTTTCACCAACGCATGGTCTCGGCCACCACTTAATTAAAATTTTACTCTACTTCTTGGCTACTTCTTCACTAACAACGCATAGCCTCAATCGCATTGCTCTACCTAACACTTGGTTTTACAAATTGGTGCTTACATAGCATAAGTGGGCATTTGTTCCAACGCTTCCACTAGCGGAATGTTGATGTGCAGCTGTTTAAGTATATCCAAGAAGCCTTTGAATTGCCCCTCATTATTTTTCTTCCTTCTTAACCGTTGTGGATAAGGAGGCGTTTGCAGCTTGACTGACACGCTTGTTGATGCATCTTTCTCTGATAAACTTCTTTGAATGTCAGCTTGTTTTTGTTGTGTTGAATGGTCAGATTCAATGGTGGGATTAGAAAGATGAATTGTTGGTTGAGAGTTCTCTGGTTGGTTTAAGTGATTCTCAGTCTTGTTAGCTAGAGTTTTCTTCCTTGGGCGGGGAAGTTCATTCATGACTCTTCCACTTCGCAGTGTCACAGCTTGACACTGTTCTTTTCCTGAACTGCCCGTATCGCGTGGGGCTTCAGTGTTGCTCGGAAGAGATCCTTTCTGCCACGTCTTAAGTTCTCCAGCGATCTGGCCAATCTGAAGCTCTAAGTTCCTGATGGACGATGCCTGGGTTTGCATCATGGCGTCTTTCTTCTGCATGTATTCCTTCAGAAGAGCTTCCATTGATGACGATGGACTAGGCGTTGATTGATGTGGGTTTTTCCTCTGATGTCCATAGGAGAATCCAGATGATCCACCCCTTTCATGCGTGGGCGCACCTTGCTGCTCAGGCTGCTGGTTACCACCCCATGAGAAATTCGAATGATTCCTCCAGCCAGGGTTGTAGGTATTGGAATATGGGTTGTTCTGTATGAAGCATATAGATTGAGAGTTCTATTGGCATACCTCATACGTATGCGATTCCCCGCATCCTAAGGAGTTGAGTTGATTCACTGGGTTAACTTGGCCGCCACCTACTGTATTTGACTGATTTAGGGCCATAGTCTGCAACAGGTTAGTCATGGCGGTGACTTGAGCTTGTAATGCAGCAACACTATTATGCTCTGATGCTCTTGACGCATTGTTTTGCCTGCGGCCAGATCGGCTATATCCCTGGTCCACCCAATCCTCATGGTTTCTTGATATTCTATCAAGAAACCATGAGTTTTATCAAGTAGTCCTCCCGCTGTGACAGCATTTGCAGCAATCTGAGATGCCTCGGTCAAGCCATCATAGAATATCTCCATTTAAACACAATCAGGAAAACCATTATGTGGACAATTTCTCACCAATCTCTTAAATCTTGCCCAAGCATCGCTCAGGGTTTCTCTATCTTTTTGTTGAAAGTTGGCGATATCTCTTCTTCGAGCATTCTCCGTCGGTGGGAAGAACTTTTTCATAAACTTCTCTATCATTTGGTTCCAAGTAGCGATCTCACCTGGTTCCAAAGAATATGCCCACTGTCTCGCCTCATTTCTGAGGGAGAATGGAAACAACGTCAACCGGATGTCATCTGCACTTATGTTTGGCATGACAAAGGTATTATAGATTTCAGTGAAGCTTTTTAGGTGAGCATGAGGGTCTTCACCGGGTGATCCCCCAAACTGACCTGCTGTTTGTAGTATTTGAAGCATGACTGGCTTCATTTTAAATCTCAAACCTTGAGATGCGGGTCGCATAATTCCAGGTGAAAAATTATATAAGATTAGCGACGCGTAATCCCTGATCGGACGGTTCTGATCATGTGCCAATAGAATAGGATGAGTTTGTTGATTAATCTGTAACTGAGCTTGAGGTTGTGCTTGGGCTAACGCATGGTTCATTGCTTCATCCTGTCTGTCGTTAGCCCCATTATTAGCTTTCAAAGGCTGATTGGCGTTGTTTGCTTGATTTCCCATTTTCTTCTCTCTGTAAAGTTGTTGTTGCCTTTGAAATGCCTTATTTCTTTTCCGAAAGGTTCTCTAGATCTCAGGGTCAGAAATGAACACAAGATGTTCCTTGTTCATAAACTGTCAGGTACGTCTTCGGCTAAACGCTCTGTACGACCCAAGATTGAGATTTTCTGCATAAATCAAGACAATATTTCAAAACTTAAATTATTAATTCAAATCCTCGGCAACGGCGCCAAAAACTTGTTGAATTTAGAGTTAAACGCAGAACCTTAGCATGACACCTCTTGCTTACCAACGCCACATTAAAACTTAAATCACATCTAATCAGACTTAATTAATACTTGATTGTCATAATTATCCTTTTAGGGAGAGGTCATGAACGCATCACCTTAAGACCTCCATTTTCTATGCATGGTTGGCCACCTTTGGAGGTTCTTCTCCTTCCCTTGGCTACATGGGTTGCATGCAGCCTACCTCTTCCTGATGGACACATCCTCCTTCTCATGTCCACACATTTCAAGCTACACTATGACACATCACCCTCTTGTCAACAACATCAAAGACACATTATTTCCTCTCGTCCACGATTTCAAATCAAGCACCCAAGACGTATCCTTCATCACTTGCACAACACACTTATGCCACATCATCCATGACACTTAGGCTCAACTACTCTATAGGTCTTCAACGTCCCAAACAAACACTTAGTGAAATTTTCGCAAGTTCCTTCCCTTCCACGCCGACCACTCTTCAAGTACACACAACCTGCCTACTTTACTCCTCAATTGGCACTCGACTACTTCTGCCTTCAAGCTAAAAGTCTTGCCACTTGCAACAACCTACTACACAGCTAAGTCCACAACAAAGCCTTCCTTAAGCCCTTCCTTTTCCACACATCTTCAAGCCTAAAAAATGAAAGAGTTTCTAAGTCCACAACCTTCTAAGCAACTAGTTTAACTTAGTAACATAGAAATGAAAGTAGGGTTTACAATTTACCACCCTCTTATAAGAATTTCGTCCTTGAAATTCAGTAGGCTCTAGCTTCATAAAAATAAATGCGGATACCTCTTGATCATTTGCCCCTTGGATTCCCAAGTAGCTTATTCAACACTATGTTTCCTCCAAAGTATCTTCACTAAAGGAATCACTTTGCTTCTCAAGACTTGCTCCTTTTCATCCAATACTTGGATCGATTCTTCATCATAACTTAAGTCTTCTTTTAACTCAATCGATTGCACCTTAAGCACATGAGTAGGATCAGGAACATACTTCCTCAATATTGAAACATGAAACACCTTATGGATCTTGGACATCTCCATAGGCAAAGCTAACTTATAAGCTGCTGGTCCAACTCTTTCCAAGATCTCGTAAGGTCCAATATATCTTGGACTCATTTTCCCTTTCCTGTCAAACCTTAAAACTTCTTTCCATGGTGATAACTTTAAAGAAACTCTATCACCATCCTCCAATTCAAGATCTTTTCTCCTGTTATCTGCATAACTTTTCTGTCAATCTCGAGCTGCTTTTAAGTTTTCTTTAATCATTTCCACATTCTCTGTGGTAACCTACACTATTTCTGGCTCAACCAACTTTCTTTCTCCAACTTCACCCCAATACACTAGAGTCCTGCATGGTCTACCATACAGTGCCTCCTATGGAGCCGTACTTATACTTACCAGGTAGCTGTTATTATAAGCAAACTCCATCAACAACAAATGTACATCCCAACTACCTTTAATCTGTAAAGCACAAGCCCGAAGCAAATCTTCTAAAGTTCGGATTGTCCTCTATGATTGTCCATTAGTCTGAGGATGAAAAGTCGTACTAAACTATAACTTAGTACCCAAAGCCTGTTGAAAACTTGTGACGCCCCAAAATTTCAGGTTTTTTTCCCCTTTATTGCGAATCCACCTTTTAATAAGAAGTTAGGAGAATTTAGAAAAAAAAACATAATTTAATTAATCAATAGAAATATTGCAGGAAGATTGGATTTACTAAGTGTTAATTGTTTAAGAAAGTAAAGATTTAATCTAATTTGGAAAGAAAAAGATTTAATTTAATTTGGAAAAAAGGAGATTTAATTTGGTTGGGAAGGGAAAAGATTTTATTTTTGGGGTTATTTATGAGTCTCGGTTTGCATGCTAGGTTAAAGTAAAGAAAAGAAAAAAAGAAAAGACAATTTTCTTTTCTCTTTCTCTCTTTCCTCGTACCAGTGTCGCACCTCCCCCTTTTCTTCTTCCGGTCTTCCTCATGTCTCTCTCCGCCAACTAGACGTTGCCAGCTACAGGCCAACCCGTCGTCGTCCCTGCACGCTTGCCGTCGGTGTCACTGTTCCACGAGTTCGCACGCCTGCCGCCAACTGTCGCGAGCCGTCTTCCGCCCTGTTCCGCGATCCTCCACCAGCAGCCCTCGTCGGATCCATGGGTCTTGATAGATTCTTGGTAAATTTTCAGTTCCACAATTTATTTCTCCCCCTTGGTTGGGTACCTTGTGGGTTTAATACTTGACATTTTGTGTGGTTTTAATTGTGTTCAAAGGGACGTTGGAGAAGGTCAAGATTAAATCAGAAATTGGGAATTTCGGACGTTTTAGGCATTCACCAAGTAAGGGACCTACTACCGGGTCTAGCCACGCTTAATGCCCAATTATGTCACTGCATGGCTAATTATGTTATGTATGATTTTTGGTTAGTATATGCAATGTACTGTTGCTCTTATAGCCCTCACTGATTATTGCATAAATTTTTACTGGTTATGCTAAGTTATGTTATGTGACTTGAATGTGTCATGGTTATGCCTATGTGCTTGTGATATTGTGATTCTCTGCAACAAACTGATTATGTCATGACATGTTACTGATTGTTATCCTATTTGTCGTGCCTGTACCCCTAAAGTGACTATGCCAATAACAGGTGTCCCTCGAGATCACCACCTATGTTAATGTTTACAAATGTGATCACTACGTACCTTTGGGTCGTTTCCTATGCTTATGCCTATGCCTATGCCTATGCCTATGCCCATGTCGGGTACATGGGCGCAGACGATAAAATGATAACAATTTTATTCTTAGGCCCAATAGTGGGTCTCTTACTGAGTATAATTACTCACCCTTTCCTATGTTTTTTTTCCAGGTAAGGGACGGGGTGGCCAGGCATATGACAAAGGAAATCCATGACTATGCTATGGGACAGTCGTTGTCGCTTCCGCATCTTAGACTAGGACATAGAGTATTGTTCATTCATTTGACCATTGGTTTATTTTTCTTTCGTATTCGATTTTGTTTCTTGAGATTTTGACCAAACTGTTTAAGGGGTATCCCGCTAGAGCATTAAATTCCTCTATATTCGATTCAATAAAATATATGAATTTAAGTTGTTTCACATTTTTTGGCAGAGTCTAATTAAATCATTTAATGCTTCGTCTCTAAGTTCCAAAGTATTTACAAGATGGTCAAGCATAGCATAGCGTCGTGTTAGTTGGAAAGTCGGGTTGTTACAAAACTCGTCCAGAACTTAGAAGTAAAAACTAGGATCTCTGTCAAATACAATCAACACTAGAACTCCATACTGACTCACAATCTTATCTACATACATCTGTGCCAACTTATCCAATGTATAGGTTGCCTTTACTGGTAGAAAACGTGTTGTCTTTGTAAGTCTGTCTACAATAACCCAAACTCTATTAGCACCACTTGAAGTCCTAGGCAACGCAAACAAGAAATTCATCGTCAGATGCTCCCATTTCCACTTGGGAATAGGGAGTGGGTTCAAAAATCTTGCTGGTCTCTGGCGCTCAAGCTTAACCTGATGACAAATCAAACACCTCACAACAAATTTAGTTATACCTCTCTTCATACTTGGCCACCGATAAAATGATACATCTCGGTATTACCAGGATGCATAGCATAAGCTGAACTATGTGCTTCCTCTAAGATCGCTTGCTTTACCTCTGAATCTAGCACATACACTCTGTCGTGCTTCAACAATGCACCATCAAATCTCAACTCAAAGTTTGTTCTCGATTAGGCCTTCACTTCCTCTATTAACTTTTTAATCACAAGATCCTCTAACTATTTTCTCACCACTTCATCAACTAACTTGGGTCTCAACTAGAAATCTGCTAACAATGCTCCATCACCAGTCACTACGAAAAGTAGTAGCACCATTCCTAAACTCCTTAAGTAGAGTGACCTTTACAACATTTAAAGAACTCGAACCACCCCTGGATTTCCTACTTAAAGCGTCTGCTACAATATTTGCCTTACCTGGGTGGTACTCAATAGTACAGTCATAATCCTTGATCCATTCCAACCACCTTCTTTGTCTCATGTTAAGCTCCTTTTGATCAAAGATGTACTTCAAGCTCTTATGATCTGTGTAGATATGCATTTCTCTCCAAATAAGTAATGCCGCCATATCTTTAGAGCTCATACAACTGCAGCTAACTTCAAATCATGAGTAGGATAGTTATTCTCGTGAGGTCTTAACTTTCTAGAAGCATAGGCTATCACTTTTCCATTCTGCATTAGTACACAACCTAACCCCTGACGAGAAGCGTCACAATAAACTTCAAACTCCTTACCAGACTCTGGAAGTGCTAAGATAGGTGTTGATACTAACCTTCTCTTCAGCTCTTGGAAACTCTGTTCACACTTGTCACTCCACTCAAACTTAATATTTTTCTTCGTCAGACTTGTGAGTGGTAATGCTATCTTCGAGAACCCCTCAACAAATCTCCTGTAGTAACCTGCTAAACCTAGGAAACTACGAACGTTCGTCACTGTCTTGGGTCATTCTTACTTCACTATGGTCTTGGTCTTCTGTGGATCTACACTCACTCCAACAGTTGAAACTACATAACCTAAGAACACTACCTGTTCCAACAAGAATTCACAGTTACTGAATTTAGCATACAACTTCTTCTCTCTCAAGGTCTGCAATACTATCCTGAGATGTTCAGCATGCTTCTCCCTGTCACTAGAATACACCAGGATATCATCTTTGAATACAATAACGAACTGATCTCGATAAGGATGAAATATACTGTTCACGAGATCCATGAATGCTACTAGTGCATTTGTTAGTCCAAATGCCATCACCAAAAACTCGTAATGCCCATATCTGGTTCTAAAAGTTGTCTAAGGCACATCTGACTTCCTAACCTTCAAATAATGATACCATGATCTCAAATCTATCTTTGAGAATATTGAAGCTCCTATGAGCTGATCAAAGAAGTCATCTATACGTTGTAAAGGATACTTGTTACATATTGTTACCTTATTCAACTGACGGTAATCAATACATAACCTTACAGTACCATCCTTCTTTTTAACAAATAACACTGGTGCACCCCATGACGAAGAATTCGGCCTGATATAACCCTTATCTACTAACTCCTGTAACTACACCTTCAACTCCTTCAATTCTGTCGGTGCCATACAATAAGGTACTTGAGAGATAGGTGTTCTACTTGGAACCAAATCTATAGTAAACTCTGTCTCTCAATCTGGAGACAAACCTGATAACTCCTCAGGGAACACATCTAAATACTCACGTACTATTGGTAAGCCCTCATGTCTCAACTTATCTAGCTCCACATTTGTTACATGAGCTAGGTACGCTTCACAACCCTTAGTCAACATCTTCCTAGCTTTCACTACAGACACTAAACAAATAGGAAGAATCTTCCTCCTTCCTTTAAACACTACCTCAACCTCATCTGGCTTCTCAAGTCTCACTTCTTTCTTAAAAAAAATCAACAGTAGCATGATACTTTGACAAAAAATTCATGCCTAAAATAACATCAAACTCTGCTAATTCTAGAGGCAAAAAATCAATCAACATAACTAGATTATCAACTACAAGCTCATAGTCACAAAAAACATGCTCAACAATCACAAAACTACCAATAGAAGTATGTACTAATAATGCATTAGTCAAAGGCTCTAATCTCCTATTCACATGCATATAAAAAACACGAGAACTATCTACATCGCTTCCAATGATTCCATGATATCCCTTGCGGTAACGATGCCATCATGTTTCTTAGCTAATACTTCAAATAAGCTATCTAGAATGTAGACTGGGGCTTTATCATTAGCCTTTGTCCACTTGTCATACACATCCCGAACCGTTCGGTTTGCTATTGTTGGGTTTGATGCCCTAAATCTCGTGATCTTGTAGTCTGTAAGTTTTATTTGTATAAACAATTTATTTATTTAATAAAATAAATGTTATTTTATTCGACATTTAGTTGCATTAACCTAAAACCAATAAACTAAGATCCAAGGTTATACCTGTAACTTAAACATATATATGGAGATATACAGGTGGATCATATTTAAGGAATAACCTAAATGGTCTCTAATAAATGGATAAGGCTGGGTACCTTATCCTAGTGACACTACGAATATGGCCCGCTTTGTAGTTATTACAAGTGTTGTAAAGTACTACAAATGATTTGATCCTAATCATTCATGTGGAGACATATGAGCGGGGGTATTCTATAAAAAGAGTTTGTATAAGACCGGACCACGAAATGTTAACTCTCTCTTTATAACACCGTTACTAAAAAAGACTTACATTTCATCAGTATAACCATAGGTGACTTGACCTGAATCCTGAGTGAGTTGTGAACACTTGTCTATGAGGGTGGTCCTTTGATCTGTATGGAGAGTGGTCAGTTCACCGACTCAAAATACCTTCAATTTTTTAGATTCGTCTGATTGAGGAGCTGGGAATGTAGCTATACAAGAAGGAATTCACTCATTCCCTACTGTCAAGGAAAGTAGAGAAATTGCTCCCTTAAGGGCTGATTCCGAGGGTTGAACAATGTGGCAACATAGTCTCCTAGCACGAGAGGGGTTCGGCTATAATTGGACTATAACTAATTGTTCGTTAGAGGAATCAGTGGTACTTAAGGAGTCAGATGTAACTATAGGGGTAAAACGGTAAATTTGACCCAGTTGTACTTACGAGCAATTTGTGAAGAGCCAACGATTGATTGGTTATATCCAATGGACACAAAAATACATCTATTATGTGAAGAGTCTAGCTGTCGGTCTTTAGTGGAGTGATCGACAATTAATGAATGGAGGTTAATTTAATTAAAGAGTATTAATTAATCTCGTATCATTAGAGCTTCAATGTATAGGTCGATAAGGTCCCCTCATTAGCTCAATAAGCAATAATGGGAATCAAATTAATTTTGGATTGATTTGAATTGTTCAAATTAATTAGATTTAATTATACTAGATACAATTAATATAATGTATGTGATACATTAATATAAAGTTTTTTTAGAGAAATAAATATTTTAATGTGATTCAAATATTAATTATATGAATGTGATTCATATATAAACTATAGGTTATATATTATATAGGATAATACATGATTTGAATTTAATTATATTAATTAATATAATAAAATTCAAATTTAGAAATAACTCCATTGGGAGTTATTTCACTTGATGTAGTGGGAATTTAGTGAGTTATTTCACTTAAGGTAGTGGGGAGTTATTTGATAACTTCCACACATACATCTTTCCTCATATATATGATTCACAACAAGAAAGACAAAGAAAGAGGTGAAAAAGAAGTTAATCTCTACAAATTTTCTTCTTTTTCTTTTTTGACAGTTCTTTCTCAAAAAACAAAAAAAAAAAAGTTTGTCTTCTCCCTTTCCCAAATTTAATCTAAGCGAGCCCACACAACTCCACTATGATTCTCACCTTAAGAATATTGAGGAAGATCTCGTAGTGGTGACCAGAATTGCAACGTTCTGATCATTTGCTGAGGAGAAACACTGAAGAATCGGAGAAGATTGAAGAACTCTTCAAAGATATTTTCTTTTTTTCTTGAATTTCTTCATGATAAAACATGCTTAATTAAAATATGTTTAAATTTTTCTGTACTTTTTGTAAATTCAAAACATAAATTATAAGTACATGTGTTTACACGCTTTCGCATGGAATTTGATTCCTTCAGTTGAGCTAGGAACTAAAGGATATTCCTCCATTAAAATAAACCTTAGATAATCTACAACTAAAAGCGTGTTTAAGTTTGATTTCCAGGTTGCATAATTGTCACCATTCAATTTTTCGTAGGCAAGTAGTTGAATAATTGAGTTAGTCATGCTGAAAATGTAAATGAATCCTATTAGTAAAGGAACTCTTTTATCTAATCCAATTTTAGGTTTAGCAAAATTTATCAATGTACCCATCATTATAAATATTTGCAACAATACTTCAATGGGTCAGAATAACTACTACCGAGGGGCAGTCAATTACTCCTTCACTGAATCAAGACATTATTGACCAAATATTAATACCAGAATAACTCTTATTCATATAATCTTTAATTATCGTTTATTCGGTCAAGGATTTACTAACACTTAGTAATCCTGTAAGTGTGACCCTCCAAATTTTAGATTTCAAGACTGGAATCAGTAAGCTCCTGTAGTCAGAAAGACAATACTGAAAACGAACCTAAGAAACCCTATCAATTTATGGAGTTTGCGGTGTTCTGAATCCTACAATAAAACCCTCTGATTGGTAGTGTTGAGGTAGTAATCAACGTGCAGGCGAATCATAGGAATCTCACCTAAAGGAGAAGACCGTAGGATGTGATGACGCACATCCTTCACCCACTTACTATGAACTACTTCACCTATTCACCTTGTTATTGATTCATGCAAACACTTTCCTAATGGAGGTCACTTCTAGGGCGACTCAAAGTTGAGCATGAATTTCACAGTGTGAATTCTTAGGGACGTGAGAGCTAAGAACTATTCTTCTCCCACTGAAGTGTTCTTGATGGTTGGTTATAATGTATTTAGGCATATATTTTGGCTAATTAAATATAATCCTAAGTATAGGTTTATCAGTCCAAATATAACGTTTATATTGGATATTAACCTACGATGTTTAGGTGATAAACATTTTACCCCTTTATGCAAGCTTATAAAACCGAGTTAACTAAACTCCAAGTAATAAGTGTTTCGTAAACCATCAACTTAAATACCTCCAGCCTAGATGAAAAGCGCTTGAAAAATGTTTTTTATTCTCTTAAATTAAGAGAGTTTATATTAGATTTCACTTGTTTGCTAGTGGTTTTCAAGTCAAAATAAAGAAAATTAGAATTGAAAACCAAAAGACCAAAACCGAGCCAAAATCCAGTGAAAAAGAGAAGAAAAGTACAAAACTATCAAAAACAGGGCAGTGCCGGTTCGACATTGCCACTGTGCTTTTTTCCGAGAGCAACATTCGACTTCAGTGCAGCAGTTCCGACGCGGCGCTGCAGCACAGCACCGAGGGTAAGATAGTATGATGCACAATGCTGCGACGCCATCCAGTAGCACGACGACACCATCTTTAAATGTCGGTCAGGGCTATAGCGTCATTGACCAACGTCGCGGCGCCATCTTTCCTAATTTGAAGAATCTACATTTTTAGAAAGAATTTTGAGCGGCCAACTCTATAGATTAGAGGGCTTTCAGCAACCCTAAACATCAATATACACACCAAGAGACACAAGAAGAAGAAAATTCAAAGAAAATTCATTAGAGAGCCCAAAGAGTGAATTAGCTACAAGGAAGAGAGAAAAGAGTTCGGGAAAGAGTCGTTGTGCAATTTGAGTTTATGACGTGAAGACCAAAGACATCTTGATGGTTCCTTGTCAACCAAGAGCTTCTTTTCTATAGAGTTTTCCTTTCTTTACACTCTTTCTTTGCTTATATTGTTGTGAACATGTTGATTAAAGCTATGAGTGGCTAAACTCTTTAGTTTTAGGGTTTTGATAAATTGTTTATGAAGTTATGTTGATATTGTAGACTCTTTGTGGTTTTGTTGTAATGAGTATGCTTTTCATTGTCATTGTGCTTCATTTTTGTTGTAATGAGTATACTTTTCATTGTTATTGTGCTTTATTTTTGTTGATTGGTCATCCTTGTATGTTAGATTAGATGTATAGTTGAGATAATTGTATGTCTAATTGGATCTTTAACAACGAATTGTTGTTAATCTATCATGAAAATAGTTAGGTTAACAATAGAAGTTGCTAAAGACTACTCTTAATGCCATATAATTTGTATTGGTTTCAATAAATTAGTAATCAATCAAGTTGCATGAGAAAATGTTGTTTTTTAGAGAAAATAACTTGAATTTATGTTTCTAAACTTAAGCATATGAATTGCAATAAATTCCATCAACCCTAGAATGTTGCATAATGAAGTAAACAATGATTCATTACCTTAGAACTCTTTTTGACTATTGTGTTTCTTATTTACTTGCTTTCCTTTTTAGTTTTTCTAAGATCAAAACTTAAGATCGAATCCTCAAATAAAATTAATTCAATTCTAGAATAGCTAAGTAACTTAAACTTTCGCAATTGGATCCTCGGTGGAACGCTATTCAGAACTTAACCGTCTTATATTATAACTCTATCCGTACACTTGCGGTAAACACGAAAATTGCACATAAAATTTTTGGTGTCGTTGCTGGGAATCCAAAGAACGATTTTTGTTGCTTAATATTCATTAGAATTGATAGATCTTAATTTGAGGTGTATATTATTTTTTTGTTGATAATTTTGTCGGTTTATGCCTCGTGATAAGACTAACCTCCTCCCTCTTGATTCTGAGATTGATAGGACTTATAGAAGGAATCTAAGAACTCAACACAATCAAACTAAGGAGATGGCGGAGGAGATACCAACGACAATTCGGGAATACTTTCAATCGACATTACCGGCAAATCAACCCAGCATTGTGAATGTGCCCATCAATGTCAACAACTTTGAGTTGAAACCGGGGTTGATTCAAATGGTTAGAGAGCTAGCCTTTAGAGGAAGGACTAATAAAGATCCTCACAAGCACATACTTTATGCACATCAAACAATTTCATTAAATCATAGATTTATAATGCATAAATAATTAAACACACTAAAATGGACCGGTTTTGGCATTTTTCTCTAGCTAATAACTAAATTATTACATAATCAGTTGAGAAAAGGCTTGGAATTGCTCCCGAACACTTTGAACCGACCTAAATCGCTTGGAAAAGCTTGAATCGTACTCCAAATCACCAAAACCAGCTAGAAGCAACATGAACCAGACTAAAATCGGTCCAGTTGGATCGCTTCTTCCTTGCGTGCACATCTTTCTGGAAAATATGAGCAGCGTCACAATGCCCAAAGGCAAAATCATCTCCCTGTTCTTCAGCCAACTTTATTTTTCTCCAATTTCTCCAATTTCTTACCTTTTCTTCTTTCAGAATTTATGCGATTTGATTCGGTTTTAGCCCCAAATCGAATCGAATCAAATCGCTAACATCCCTAGAAAACACGAAATAGGGGGAAAAAAGCAAAAAGAAAAAAAAAAGAGATGAAACCACAAAACCGAACCAAACCGAACCACAAATACGCGGTTCGGTTCGGTTTCATATAATTTCTAAACGAATTTATGCGGTTCGGTTCGGTTTTAGCCCCAACCGAACCGAACCGAACCACAAACACTCTTAGTGAAAGCAATTAGATCATAAACACTCTAATTTGCTTTAATTTGAAAGGAAAAACATGTTGTTTTTAAGCTATAAAACAAAGGGTTTGAAATACAACATTTGTAGCACCAAACTCTTGCAAATTAGCCTTCCAATTGATCACGAACAAGATGTAGACCACCACCAATGTCTTCCATGATATTCTCTAGTCTTAGAACTTTTGTGAATTGAGAGAGATTGGGAGGCTTTTAGTTTTAATGCTTAATTTCAACAAATTCAAGCATCAACCTTAATGAATCTTATTCATAATTTCTCTTTTGAAGAGATTAGCATGCAAAAATGAGTTATCATTTCAAATTGACACCTAATTTAAGTAGGATTAGTGTCAAATTGAGAACACACCTAGCATGCAAAAATGAGTATTGATTTCAAGTTAACGCCTTACATAAATGTGATTAGTGTCAAATTGAAAACAATACACCAAGCCTTTCAAAAAAAGTTTAGTCATAAAAACACTAAAATTAGGAAATTGGAAAAGTCCACTAACTTAGTCAACATTTGACCTTTTGACTTCAAAAGTCAAAATTTCTAATTTTTCTTTTTAATTAATCAATAATTAATTAAATAATAAATTTTAATATCATATATTAAATTATATAAATCCCAATTTAACTACTCCAGATATGAATCTTTATTCATATACACAATATTTAAATCATATTTAAATATTTTTATCTCTCTATTGTTCGATTCGAAATTTAAACTCTTTTAACGCTTTATTCTCGAAATTGAATTCATTCATCACACTGTTTTAAGATTTTGTCCAATATGAGCTAGCAAGAGGACCTAATGAACCTACAGGTCATGAGCTCCAACGATACAACGTTAACTAGTCAAACTCTTTAACTTAGTTAATCAACATTCATTAACTATTGGGACACTCCATAAAGCCCAGTAGTTGCACTCTTTTCACTATAGATATATTTTTGTCTACTTGATATAACCATGATTTGTAAGTTGATTCTTTATAGGTTGTCTGTAATCACAACTATATCAAATTACTGTTTTACCCCTATGAGTACTTCTTGTTCCTTAAGTCGCACTAATCCTCTAATGAACAAATAGGTTTATAGTCCAACCACTAAACCGAGTCCCTCTCAAGTCAGTGAGAGGGTGTGGTCTCTTGCTCAAGGCCTGGAGCCAACACTTACGGGAACAACCTATTTACTATCCTAAAATGGGTAGGAGTAAATTTCATCTTGCACTCTATGTCCTCAGCTATCTACCCGGTCTTACCCCTGAAATGGGAGGCTTATTGAGCAGCAAAGTCGGGCTACTCTCACCTATATAGATCTAAGGATAATCTCAAATAAACAAGAGTTCATAGTTAGCTCAGGATTAAGATCAAGTTACCTAGTTCATTAGGTTGAAATAATCAATTTTAACGGTAAACAATGTTATAAAGTAAAAGTGATTATTTCATGGTCTCGTCTTATGCAAACTCATTGCACAGGTCGTCCCTACTTGAATGTCTCTACATTAATAATTTAGGCTCACCTCATTTGTATCAAATACAAAGTAGGCTGCATCCAATAGTGTTTCCAGAATAAGGTACCCGGCTTTATTCATATACTATAGACCATTTGGGCTATTTACTCGAACTTGATTCACTTTTATGTCTCCTCATAAAGTCCAAGTAATCATACTATAGCCAGGGGTTCTTTAGTTTATTGGATTTAGGATTATTAATTCAACAACTTTATTAAATAAACATCAACAACAACTTTATTAATTATAGAATTCAGATTATTGTTTACAAACTACTAGTTTTAGGACATATAACCCAACATCATCATACCCGTTACCACGTCTGGAGTCTTCTTAGCCTCCTGCTGAGTGATGGCATACACTAGGGTTCGCAACGAGGCCGAGGGGGGTGGGTGGGGGTTCCATGTCCTCGCCCCCATGGGGGGAATTTACCCCCATTCCTGCCCCCATCCCCGCCATTTATAAGCGGGGACGGGGGCGGGGGCGGGGATTCCCCGTTGGGGAAATAGGTCCCTACGGGGACCTATTCTTCGAGATAGAGTGAGAGTGAGATATCGAGAAAGGGCGAGAGCGAGATAGCAAGAGAGGGCGAGCCAGCAAAGAAGGGCGAAAGCGAGACAGCAAGGGAGGGCGAAAGTGAGTGAACAAGAGAGGTTGAGAGCGAGAGCGAGAGTGAGACTTTGACCAAACTATTACCAATAACTAAATAAGTTAAGGGACTACTTCACCAAAAAAGAAAAAAAAATCACAAGCTCAAAAATGAGAAATCAATGAAAAGAAGTTTACAACTCAAATTAAAAATGAAGATGACTAGATGTCTTGAGGTGTATGTAATTAGGGTTTGGTCTAGGTAGTAATTTCGACTTTTATTTTATTTTTAAACACATTATTTGTCTTTGGGTGAGAGAGAACGAGAGCAAGACTTGTGAGAAAGTATCACTATCAATGATAAAACTCAATTAGTGAGGGTGAGCTAGCTAAAAAGTCAGCAATATATATATATATATATATAAATTTGTGGTTGGTAGTAAAACACCGATTCTCCTTTTGAGACTTAATTCGATCTTCACAGATTTCTCGAGATATTTTCTTACGAAGTTTTGTTATAGCATCTATAACAGCCTCAGGTTTAGGTGGACAACCCGACAAATACACATCGACAGGAATTAACTTATCGACTCCCTGAACAGTACTATAAGAATCGGTATTGAACATCCCTCCTGTAATTGTACATGCTCCCATAGCAATAACATATTTTGGTTCAGGCATTTGCTCATATAATCTTACTAAAGAAGGAGCCATTTTCATTGTTACCGTACCCGCTGTTAAAATTAAGTCTGCCTGTCTAGGACTAGATCTTGGTACCAGTCCATAACGATCAAAGTCGAATCGTGAACCTATTAATGAAACAAATTCAATGAAGCAACAACTGGTACCATAGAGAAGTGGCCATAAACTGGAGAGTCTTGACCAATTTGAAAGATCATTTGATGTAGTTGAAATAACCGAAGTTTGGGTTGTTCGATCAAGTAAGGGAAACTCGATGGAATTAATTTTATATATATATATATATATAATTAATTAATTAATTAATTTATTAATTTTATATATAAACGGATTGGTGTTGGGGATTCAGGCTCGGGGTCGAGGCGGGGATACCCCCCATCCCCGCCTCGTCCCCGAACGGGTACCTAAAAAATGTCCCCAGTTTGACTCTCATCCCCGGTCAAATTGGGGATTCCTTGCCCCGATCGAGTCTAGGTCCTGCAAGTTTTTTTTTGTCAACTTTAGCGTACACCTTTCCTTACTGTCTAGGTCTACCTATCTAACTCCTCTGTCTCCCAGCTTCACTAGCTTCACCAACTCATGTCTCCTGTTTCGGTTTATTAACTGTCTGTGATATTGTTCTCTATTGAATCTCATTTCCTACCTTAAGTTGAGGACAATCTCTTTTAAAATGACCTAACTATCCACAATTGTAACAAATATTTGCCCCACTCATGCACTGGTTGCAATGGTATCTACCACACGAACCACACAGAGGTCTCCTAGCTGTGCTAGCAGCCGGCTCCCTAGGTTGCCTAAATTGTGGACCTCTAGTAGGATTTGACATCTGAGGGAAACTCCTCTGACTCTGCCTCGACCCGCCTCCTTTAGAACCAGAAAAATACGACCCGCTGGATTGGGATTTAAACTCCCCTTTCTAGACACACCAGGGACAAACTGCTTCTCCTCACATGGGTGAAACTGCTTCCAAGAGACACCTGATGGTTGCCCTATTTTGCTTCCTCCTTTATGACCTTCTCTTTCTATCTTCTCCTCTGCTAAACTCTTTTCAACTCTCATAGCAACCTCGACTAACTTAGCAAAGTCAATCCACTCCATACTCGCTGTCACTAGAGTACAAATCTCTCTCCACAAGCCTTCTTCAGACTGCCTACACCTGTCAGTCTCATTTGTTATGACTGTCATAGCATACTTCCCCAGCTATGTGAACTTCTTCTCATAATCAGCAACTATCTTATTTCCCTGTACCAATCTCAAAAACTTGTTTCTCTTTGCGTCAAAAAAAGACCTAGGATAATACTTATCCTGGAAAGCCTTCCTGAAATCTGTCCATGTCAAGGATTCAGCGTCTACTCTCCTGTTCTCTATCAGCTTCCACCTACCTCCTTTCTAGAGCATGAAAGTAACCAACTCCAACTTTCTATCTTCAGGACAACGCATAATCCTGAAGCATTTCTCTACTTGGTTCATCCAAACTTCAGCATTAGGAAGATTTGTGGTACCTTCAAACACTGTGGCACCCAAAGCTTTGAATTGTTCGATCCCATACTTCTTCTCGGGATCTGCTTGCATTATCTCAACACTTGTAGCTAGCCTCTGAGCTATCCTAATGAAAATTTGATCGTCCATATTCACATCTGCTTGATGGTTGCTAGAGTCCCTCTTATAAGCTTCTCCAGAGTCACTGGTAGCTTGCAAAGTCTCGGCGTCTGCTTTCCTACCTTGTCTATTCTGTCGGGGCATATTTCCTATAATACATCAGAACATTAGTATATTATAGAGTTAACATACTCCTAGCTGCAATGCATGATCTCACTTCTCAAAATCTTATGCTCTGATACCAACTTGTCACACTCTCTCCCAAGTTACCCTTTTAACCTAGGAAAGAATGTGAAGACAGTAGACATCGATCCTTTTATGACATCTATGGTCAACCCGATAAACTGCTCATAACCCACAAACAATAACTTCCTCAAACTTATAAACATGCTATAAATAATTTACATACTTTAGATCATACAACAGACTTAAACATTCACACAACTACAAGATCCTCACTCACAACCCCTTTATGTACAATGCCAAGTTTTAGTTACAAATATATACAAGGTCTACAAACTATATGTAGTTGGATTTGACGAGGCTTGTATTAGGCTAAGCACGAAGAACTCGCTTGCTACTTGGAAAACAAAAAGTTTAAAGAAAATGATGAGCTAGGTTGCCCAGTGAGTGACATGCTTAGAAAACTTTAAACTTAGCTTAAAACATAAATCATGCTCAAATAAACAAGTAGTAAATCATTTGAGTAGCGTATCTTAAAATCTCATAAAACATGTTCTTTGAAGATTAAAATAAACTTAGTTGAGGTGGAGCAAAGCTCAACACTACTTAACATCGAAAACAACCTTAGTTGAGGTTGAATAATTTCAACACACCCAATGTCGAAATAACCTTAGTTGATGTGGAGTAATCTCAACACAACAACGTCGAATCTCTCTATCTATGTGCACATAGGAATATCTAGTCTCGAGCTGCCTATGTACCTTCTCATGTTCTTCAATACTAGGGTTCCAGTGGATACTCAATCACCTTCTCAATGTCCTTCGGTGTTAGGGTTGTGCATATGTCTTCTCAATATCCTTCAGCATTGGGTCCTATTTTAAAACACATTTTAGAAACTAGCATGCTTTTGAAAATAAATCGGTAATAAACATGAGTTCATGAAATTTCAGAATTTCTCAAATTAATATAAAGTAACATGCTTCATAAAGCTTAGGATAATAAAACAACATGCTTTCAAACTCAAGCTCAAGTATAAAGCATGTTTTAGACTCATGCTTGGAAATTCATGTTTGATCAATAAAACTTATGTGAAAAGATAGATTTCAAATCATGTCTCATAACATCTTCAAGCATATTGAAAACATTAAGGAAATAAATCTCAGTTAAATAAGATTGTCACTCACTACTTGTCTGAGCTCTTAATGGTTATTAATCTCCTTTCGCTCATATTGGCTTGGGAAGAAATTAATTTCTTTTATTAAGCTTCCTTAAAATCCTCTTAATTTATTATTTAAGTCAATTGAGCCTTAAATATGAGATTTCAACTTTCATAAACTTGATAAAAATGCTAAGTGTAGCAAACTGCCCCTAGGCGTGCTCCTTAGTCACCCATGGCACCCACACAATCTACTCAGCCCCACATGTGTGGCAGATTACGCACAGGCACACTGCCCCGCACATATAAACACCTCTAAAGAGGCAGGGCACACACGCATTCTTCGACTAGGGCTTTGATCTCCCGTACACATCGATAGGACATCGACTTCCTACTTGCATGATGCCCACATCATCCGCCTACTCTGCACACCAGCATGCCTCGTCCAACAACCTACCTGCCCGCACAGCCGACTGCATGTTATCACGCCCACTAGGCATCCAAAACACCCAAAATAACCTCGAAGGAAAACTTACCTTCGGCCATCGACAAGCCCCTCCTGCATGCATTCCTTCTTCAACCTTGGCTCAAACACACTCGATAGCCTCCAATTCATTGTCTTCACTTCAAGCTACCAAAATTAACATTTCTAGCCAAAATTAAACTTTGTTTCCTCTTACGAACTTATAGGTAAACCTTTTAACTAGCTTACCTCAAAATTTTAGCTTCTAACTCTTCTTCTTTCGCCATATATTACTTAATCCTTCCACTCAGCTTTAGTTTGCTTGATAGCTTAAACAACCTTGATTCTCCAACGATTTTCAACTCCCTTTCCGAATTTCCTTCCGGCAACCCTCCCACTGAAACTAAACTCAAATAAATATGAGAATTTTGGTCGAAGAATTTTTTAGATAACACGAGTATATAGCGTAAACCTCAACTCAATGTCTAACCTACTATTTATACTCTTCATAGAACCTTAGCGTGACACCTCCTGCTTACCAACACCACATTCAACCTTAAATAGACACTTAAGACTAAATTAATATTTAATTGTTATAATTATCCTTTGAAGGAGAGGTCATGAATGCATCACACCTTAAGACCTCTATTCTCTATGCATGGTTGACCACCTTTGGAGGTTCTAATCCTTCCTTCGGCTATATGGGTTGCATACACCTACCTTTTGCTAATAAACCCCCCATTGGAACTCATCCTCCTTCTCATGTCCACACACTTCAAGCTACACTAGGACACATCACCCTCTTGTCAACAACATCAAAGACACATCATTTCCTCCTATCCACGGCTTCAAATCAAGCACCCAAGATGCATCCTCCATCACTTGCACAACACACTTATGCCTGCAACATCCATGACACTTACGCTCGGCTACTCTATAGGTCCTCAACGCCCCAAACAAACACTTAGCCAAATTTTCACAAGTTCCTTCCCATTCATGTCGGCAACTCTTCAAGTACACACAACCCCTCTACTATGCTTCTCAATTGGCACTCAACTACTTCTCCCTTCAAGCTGAATGTCTTGCCACTTGCAACAACCCAACTCCATGGCTCAGTCCACAACAAATTCTTCCTTGAGCCCTTCCTTTTCCACGCCACTTCAAACCTAAAAACTAAAAAATTTTCTAAGTCCACAACCTTCTAAACAACTAGTTTAACTTAGTAACATAGAAATGAAAGTAGGGTTTACAACTTGCATAAAGGCTTCAATCTCCCCTCTAAATTTAGCATTCTTGTCTGGTGGAAAATACTGTCCCAAGAACTTCCCTACAAGGTCGTCCCATGTAGTAATTAAATTTTAAGGGAGTGAGTCAAGTCATGCTTCAGCATCGCCCTGCAAAAAATAAGGAAACAATTTTAGCTTGAGAGCTTCCTAAGAAACTCCATTTGTTTTGAAAGAATGACAAATTCTCATAAAAAATTTGAGATGTTTATGTGGATCTTCATAGGGTAATCTAGCATACTATCCAAAAGAATTTAACATTTAAAACCTTAAAGGTTTCATTTCAAACGTGGTTGCTTCGATTAGGGGATCAAGAATCCCTGTGTCAAGAGCTTGGAACATGGGTCTTGCATAGTCTCTAATTGCCCTATCCCTATCTTCAGTAATGTAGATGAGGTTTTGAGGTTGCACAGCAGTTTTAGATTGAGGTTAAGGTTGTGGTTGTTGACCTTCATTTTATTAGACATTATTCCTAGGAGGAATAGAAGGATCGTCTCCAAGCGGATTCCTTGGAACTTGTTGCACAAACGCAACTTCCTCTAAGCCGACTTGTGTGCTCAACTCTTTCTCCTCATGATGATTTCATCTTTGTTCTCTCCTTCTACTACAAAAGGTCCTTTCTATCTTAGGATTTCTTTAAAAAAGGCAAGGTCTTCTTCTCATGCACTGACTCTTCAAACTTGCAAAAAAAACACAAGGAGAGAAAGTTGGTATTTTTCCTTCAGATAGATCTGATGCAATCGCATTGACCAACAACACTGTACACAAACCAAAAAGATTTAAACTGGTCCTCGACAACGATGCCAAAAACTTGATCGACCAACTGTGTATAAAAGTTGAAATTAGAAATAAATATGGTCTAGTGCAAGTATACACTATCGATGAAGTAATAATCTCAAAGTATTTTAAGAGTCGAATTCCACGAGACTAGCTATCTAATTAGGTTTATTTCAAGCAATGCAATCAACTGACTAGAGTAACTGTTGCCAAAAACTTGTTGCGTACAAAGTGGATTGGATGTTATAATTTTAGTACAAAGTTTGCATCGAGAATTACTCAAATATGTTCATTAATCAGTGAGTTTTCCTATAAAAATCCAAATGTAGGCTTCTATAGGTTTCCTGGTGAGTTTAGGGTCGAACGCAGGGATTTGTGATAAATTAGGTGTTGAGACTATATACAAAAGCTATGCGGTGACTGTACAAGTATTATGTTCAAGAGTTTTATGTGCCTAAAATTATACATAAAGAATAAATAAAATTCCTATAATTAATATGGTGAGGTGGAAGCGGGGAATGTTAGTCAAATGTCATTTACAGTCAGATAGCATGCGTTGAGAATGATGATGGAACCATGCGATAATAATAGAGTTAACGCAGGAGCTAGTCATTACTTAAGCATATCTAAGTATATTTACATACCTACAAACTTTTGGTTTGAAAAACCATCTTTCGATGTTTTGATGCCACATTAATCTTATCACTAAGATGCATGGTAAGTTTACATTGGCAAAAGATGAACTACATCTCTAAAACTCATCTAGTCTTGATAAATGCTAAAGATTAACCATATATTCTCTCGAGCTAGACAGTCATGCTTGTTAAATTTATTTGTCAGACAAATATATGCAAGCTAATGGTATACATTAATCAAGATGTAAATATATTTAATAGTACTTAAGAACAACTAGCTTCTAACATCTACTCATTCAATCATACAAGCAACATGGTGTAAAGTATTTAATATGGAAATGAATGGAAGATAATCGTCAATCGAACTTATATTGAGTAGATAAACCATTCTCTTTAATGTCATTAACAAAGTATAAGTAAGAAGGGGGAAAATGAAAAAAAAACAGAAATGGAAGATGTCAAGCCGCCACTGGCAATGTCTTGCTTCATGGAGGCTTGAGATGGTTGCTATCTGATATGTAAATGGCATAGGGTGAAGGTTTTCACTCACTGGGAGATGACTCTGAAAATTCTCAGAATCCTTCTCACAGAAGAGCTTCGTATGGAGGCTGGTTATGGTGAGGGAGAATTTGTGCAGAGCTTTCGCTTCTTGAACTCATTTCTCTCTCTCTTGAATAACTGTGAGTTGGTGTGAATAAAGCTTAAAAATGTAAAGATAATCAATGATGGACGTAGGGTTTCGATAATGTTTTTGCCTAAGTTCATTCTGACTCAAGTGATGTAGGCGCATCATACTAGCATATTTCCTAACTCACGGACAAAATCTTCACCTATTCAGTCTTGTATCAAGTCCCTTTAGGTGCCTAATAAGCTAAGCCTATATGTCTATGGTTAACTGGTACTTAGATTAATTATTGCTCTTATTTTGTATCCTATTGTGCCCCTTATACCTAAGGTGACGTGGTATTCTTATACCTAGGTCATTACCTCATATTTCCTTGTGAACTCCACTTACATCCTAACCTTCTTAGCATTAGAACTCCGCTAGAATGCTAAATTAAGTGGTTAGTTTAACTTAACATTATTTAACTTTAACAATCAACAAGTGAGAAGAGCAAGCAAGCATGGTATGACATTTAAACAAATGATCAAGCCATCAATCGCTAGAGCATCCACATAACTAAACCCTTTAGTGAATTTAGCTCATATTAAAGAATGAATGAAATACTTTCATTACTTCAAAAGTCATAATTACAAGATGAATAATAATAGAATAGATCTTAACAAAAGAAGAAATGAAAGTAGATGCTGGAAATACAGTAAACACTCTCTTAGAATGAGTCTCTCACTCTGTTTAATTCCCTAAGGAATGGATTGTCCTTTCCCAAGGTCCAATCCTTACTCTCTATACACACTTTTGTGAGGTCGGGGTTCTAGCTCTAACTTCTCTAAGAACTCCCGTTTCTTGAAGTGGGTCTAAGATTTTGAGTGAGGAATCTTCTAGAAATGGTTGTATTTCATGATGGAGGAGCTCGCTTCCTTGAGGAGAAAGTTTTCCTCCTATATACAGGCTTCAAGGATGGTAGAGAGGGCCGAAATCCACGAATTTAGAGCTACCCAGTCAATTTTGGTGTTGAAAAAAGGGTTGGAGATCAGGTAAATCGCTTCTGCAGACGACTGGTTGACATTTATGAAATTTAGGGTTTTGATGTGGGCAAATCACATTTTGGCGATGCGGGCGCATTGAAGACAATTTTTGCAAAATAGGCAAAACTCAATGTAAAAGCTCCCAAAATAGGCCCAAAATGATAGAATTACACTTTTCGCGATCAAAGACCTCATATTCATTCATTTTATCCATTTGAAACATAATTTTGGGATTTTAACATGCAAAAGACCACTTTCGATAAGAAAAAGATACTAAAATAAGCCTTAAAAACATGCATTTCATGGCATGTATTGCTGTGAAAATGGATTATATCTACCGTCGAAAAGAAGTCAACTCATTGTAAGGCCATAGCAAAACTGACTATTTACCTTAATTGTTTGTCAATAAAACAAGCTTTTATTAGGATATTGCTAACACAAAGTGTATAACAAAAGTTTTAAAACGATATAATAATTATAATAATATGATAAGTGATAAAACATGATAAAAAAAATTAAAAAATCAGGAAATAATTCAGTTGGAATTAAATATGTTAATAACAATCTGATAAGTTCATAAACATCAATAAGATAATGTAACATTTGAAGATTTACAAAAAATTAAAAAATTTAAATAGAGAGAGAAAGATCATAGATGGATTTTTTTTTTTTTTGAATGGATTCAAAAAATGGTTATACAAATCTAATCGGATAACAAAATGCTAATACGAAATTTAAAATGGTGAAAAATGAGGCACTTTTATTTCTAAAATCGGTAAGGTTAGAAACTGATAACTATTGCTGGTCCATTTACACCGTATCTCTATTGTGGGTTCATTTACGCGATAACAATTACACTGTACTCAATATTCCTGATGGAAGACCACCTGAAGGGCAAAACGGTTATTATAAAAAATGATCTCATATGAGTGGCACACATTTTAGTGTAATTAATATTCCTGATGGAAGACCACCTGAAGGGCAAAACGGTTATTATAAAAAATGATCTCATACGAGTGGCACACATTTTGCCAAAAATCTTGTTTTTTTAGGAATTCACCAAAAAACCAAAGGAAACATGAATTCCTACTATTTTGTCCAGTTACCCTTTATTGGATTCTAAGTTTGTCGCTATCTATTATTGATATGCTATATCAATATAACTACAAATGGTATATTATGGGTGTTTACAATTGCTTTCTATCGATATTTATATGGTACTCATGTGTTATGAGGTATATCATTGGTTTTCCATATCAATAAACTAGAAAAGATAAATTTGTGGTATTTAACTTTCATTTTCTATTAGGGATGTTTACGGTGCTGAGTTGGTTATTATAGTCAGTGGTGATTATAGTTAGTGGTTATAGTAGTCTGTGTTTGGTTGTAGATTATTTTAGTCTAGGAAGAAAATAGTAAATTTTGTGCTAAAGAGAGGAAGAAGGATTTGAGTAATATATAGTGTAGATAATTGTAGGTTACAAATAGTTGTAAATTGACTATTATATTTGGAGTGCCAAACATGGAGTAGACTATTATAACCCACTTTGTCAATTTCAAGGTTAGAGGGGCAAACACCCCTTAATTATTTACATACTAATTTGTTATTAGGTTTTGTTGGGTTTTATGCCTTAAAACTCATAGATAGTAAATGTAAATAATTGATTATCATTAATGAAATATTATTTATGTTCTTTCAATAAGTGTTATTGATTATTTTGTATTTATTTTGTCTTAATAACCTTGAAATCCAATAAACTAACATCCTAGGCTATCTTATGAGTCTTGAATAATATGTAGGGACATACGGGGACTAATGATCAAGATACAACCTTAAGGATCTATAGTATAGGGATAAGGTTGGGTACCTTATCCTAGTAACACTATAGATACAACCCACTTTGTATTTGATACAAACGCAGTGATCCAATGCAGTAGGTGACATGCAAGTGGGGATATTCTATATAATGAGTTTGCATAAGACCGAACCTCGAAATAGTAACCATTATATGTAACTTCGTTAACTAGTTTGGTTTCCATTTCAATAGGATGATCTAGACAACTTAGTCTTAATCTTGAGTATATTATGAACTCTTGTTTACAAGGGATTGTTCTTTAATTTGTATGGGTGAGAATGGCTAGTTTGCCAACTCAATATGCATACCATTTTGGGAACAAAATCGAGTGGGGAGCTAGGACCATAATTATACAAGATGGATTTCACTTCTCCCTGACTTTAGGGTAAGTAGATGAGTGTTCCCTTAAGTGGTGTCTCCGGGACTTGAAAAAAGGGTCCTACCTCTCATTGGCACGAGGGGAGTTTCTATTTAATGGTTGGACCATAAACATGTTGTTCATTAGAGGAACACTGGTACTTAAGGATCTAGAGTAACTAGGGGTTAAACAGTAATTTGACCCAACTGGCTTTACGAACACTTATGAAGGACTAATTTGCTGTTATTGGTCTCTATCCGTGGATACAGAAATATACCTGCAGTGAGAAGAGCATGGGTCTTTAGTGAAGTGTACCCACAGTTAACAAATATTGATTAATGTGATTAATGAGTTTAGCCAATTATTCTCATATCGTTAAGACTTCTTATATGTAGGTCCATTAAGTTCCCTTCCTAGCTCGTAAAGGGTATTGAAGTAATTAAGTCTTGAAAGGAATTTGAAATATTCAAATTCACTTATGAAAATAGTATAATGTATAATGATACATTATAATATAAAGTTTATATTTTAATTAAACTTTATAGTATAAATTTATTTTGGACACAATTCAAAAATTAAATTTATGAGATAATTAAATATTTGAAATAGTCCAGATATTAATTTAATATGAATTAAATTCATATTAAAACTATAAGTTATATTTAATGCATATAAGATGTACATTAAAAACTATATGCTATGGGAAAAATATAGTTGAATTTGATTCAAATAAAAGTTAAATTAAATGTTATAGACATTTAGTTTGGTAATTGATTAATTGGAGAATTAATTGATTATTTGATTTAATTCAATTAAATTAAATTTGATTTATTTAAATTAATTGAATTAAAACTATAGGTTATAGGAGAGATATTCATTTAAATATGATTTAAATGAATGTATTAGTTAAATTAGATTTAATTAAATACATTATTTATTTATTTATTTAAATAAATAAAAATAGATAACTTTCATGTAGGGGAGTTATCTCAGAGATGGAGTGATTCCATGTCTTCCATCTCTCTCTCCCTCGTGCCATCGATAAAACCTCTCGATTATTAGAGGTTTTTTGAGAAGTCGATCAAAACTGCATAAAGGTTTTGCCAAATTTTTCCCACAAATTTTCACTCAAACTTTTTCAATTCTTCAAGGTTGATTCCCACAAACCAATATCTCTAATATCTCAGGGAATAGGAAGGCTTCTTCATAGTGGTGTAAATTTCCAAACCTAAAAGGTATGTTTATTTTCTTTTCTGATTTTTTTGCTTAACTTAAATTTATACAGTAATTAATTTTTGTATATTTGGCAATGCACTGTATTTCAAAATTCTAGGTTTAGTATCGAAATTGATTCGGTGTTATTCCGTTGCATTAGGCTTTTAATCCATACAGGTTTATCGTTGATATATCATAGCAATAAATACAAAAATGGTATATTAATAATATTTAGATTTGTTATTTATCAATAATTATTGACATGTTGTTTTACTGTAATATATATCATCAATAACTATCAAAAGAATACAAAATGAACATAAGTAATATTTTCCCTAATTTTTCTAACAACGGTGGTTAGTAGTATGTTTATTTACTATTAGATTTATTACTTACATTCCTTATAATAATAAAATTTAAAAAAAAAAACTTAGTTGTTATTAATTTTATTGGGATAATTTTTTAAATCACAAAACGGTTGGAAATCTTACTGTCTATTAATGATAGACAGTGAATTATTGATAGACATTTATTAATGTCTATCACTAATAGACAGTGATAAATGATAGTAGTTTATCAGTGTCTATCATGATATTTTGTTATCTTTATAAATAAGTTGGCTCATTTTGCTATATTTGAAACCAACTCATTCTATTGTTTATATATCATATGAATAGAAAATTTTACAAAAAGTATATAAATGATAGTTGACCATTTTTTAGTGGTTGTTTTTCGTGCTCATTGATCTGAATACTTTATATTAAAAGATTAAAATTAGTAAATCAATGATAACTTAATATAAAAAAATTATAATAAATAACAGCAAACTAATATATTTATGTATAGACGATAGATATGTAACAGAAATAGTTGATCAATTATAAACATGAAAATGTCCTCTATTAGTAATAGACATATAAATAGTATTAGGGTTGGCAACGGGGGCGGGTGGTCGTCCCCGTCCACGTGGGGGGAATTTACCCCATCCCCGTCGGGGAAACAGGTCCTCGCGGGGACCCATTCCCCGAGATAGAGCGAGAGCGAGATGGCGAGAGCAAGCGAGATTGAGAATGAGCGCAAGGCTAAGAGAGCGAGAGAGCGAGACTGCGAGTTCAAATGTAGGACCAAATTACTATCAATAAGTAAAGCGAAACAGAGAGAGAGCGAGAGCGAGACAGCGAACAAAGAGCTAGAGCGAGACATATATATATATATAAACGGGTGGTCGATGATAAATCAGGGTGAGATCGTGGCCGGGGCAGGGATATCCTCCCCGTCCCCCTCTCCCCACCCCCGTCCCTGGACGGGTACTCGGAGATGTCCCCGATTTGACCCCCATCCCCAACCTGATCGAGGAGAGGACTGCAGGTTTTTTTTTTGCGTATATCAGTAATAAAAAATCATCACTAATATACATATCAATAATATACATAAAAATGGTTCATAAGTGACCAACATCTATCAATAATAAACGTAAAAATGGCCTATCAGTGAAAATTATTTGTTAATGATAGAAGTTTATCAGTGATAAACTATTAAAATGGTCTATTGACGATAAAAGAAGTCGATATGTGAATGGTATAGTAGTGATAGACAAAAAATCTGTTTAAAAAATGCAAATGGTTTATTTTTGTGTCATATTTATAAATATAATAACAATTAGAGCTATTTTTAAATAGAATAAAATAAGTTAAAATATTTATAAATATAACAAAATATCACTTAAAGTTTAATAGACAATGATAGATGATAGGAGTTTAATAGACAATGATAGATGATAGGAGTTTAGGAGTATCTATCACTAATAGATAGTGACATTTTAATATATTTCAAAATATTTTTAGCAATTTTATTATTTATAACTTTTAACCTTGATAATTATCATATTTGTAATTAAAAAATCATTTAAAAAAAAATGTCCCGGTTTGAGCTTGAGCCGAAACCGATTTTCGGACATACTTGGGGCCTTCGACTCTGCTGGCTTTTTCCATCCCCTTGGTTGCATCGGAGCTTTCACTGATCGGAAACTATCTTCGAGAGTCTACAGACATGGGGGCTTCAGAATCCGCACTCTCACGCTCTCACTCAGTGGTATTGCTTAGTTTCTACATTTACTCTTTGCATTTTCTCACTTATTTCTCTTCTTAATATGTTTTACTACGCCTGAAGAGGTCAGCTGATGTAATCTCCACCGTGTCTGAGCGATCAGACGCTGTTGATCCCATCTTGGAGAGGCTCAAGTCCCTTCAAATTGTAAGTTCAATTATTGTGTCTCTTCAAATTCCTTTTTTGTTTGAGACTTCCTCATTATTACACCTAATTTCTTTGAATTTGTCGAACTTGGATCTGAATTTGGAATTTTATTTGGATTATTTCGTATTGTAGACAACACCGATATTGCAGTCACCTCCTACGGAAGGTAGCCTGACAGATATCTTAGTAAGAAAACCGCCCTCTTCTTCAAATGCTGGTAGGATTCTTAGGGTTGAACTTATTGTTTGTTTAGTTTACCTTTTGGGTTCTTTAGGTAGCTCGTAGTTGTAGATGAATATATTAACTAAAAGCATTTGACACATTTGTTCATTTTCTATATTGGGGTTGGTAAATTAATTTGAAAAAGAAAGTTGTTAAATTAATTCATCACCTCCTTCTGTAATTTTTAACTGTTTGTACGATATGAATCATGCCTTCGTACTCCTTAGTTCTATTTTCACTTATTCTATATGTTCTATTTTGTAAAACTAGAGCCCTTACCTTTAGGAGAGTTTCCATATGAGGCTTTTCTTTATGTATGCTCTTGGATTCTTTCATTCTTTCTCAATGAAAGTTCTTGGGTATGTGTGTATATATATATATGTTTCGAACAGCCTTAACCCAAGTTGGAGAATGCCTACATTATGTAGAATATTTTATCCAAGTATGAGTATTAAATCAGCCTTAATCCAAGTTGGAGAATGTCTTCATTAAGTAGAATATTTTATCCAAGTATGAGCCTTCGGTCAGTTCTAGTTTAGGTAAATGAAGAGACCATTTTGCTAATTTTGGTTTCTTTCAAGTTTTATGGTTTTTGTTGTATCTTGGACATGGAGATCATTGAGACTATTTCTTAGTTAGTTATTGTTCCTATAAAAAGAAGTTATTATTGTCATATTATATCCTTTCTGTGTCATTTTATGCCATTGCAATATGTTTTCGAACAATGATGCTTGACCATTTTTTCTTTTTCAATGCAATGTAGTTACTGTGAATCCCCAAGTGCTTTTGGAGCTCTTCTCGATATACCGTAATTGGCAGGATGAAAAGGTCCAAGAGATCAACAAAAATCAGGTTTGCTCTATTAAGAAATATTATGATTTTTTGTATGATGAATGCAAATGGTTGTGAGTTAGGTCATCTTTATTCCCTTTTACTGCTATATATGTTGTTTCTTTCAATAAGTTATAGCTTTGAAACTCATTTTACCACTACATGCAGGATCTTCTTGCTCATGGTCACAAAATTATACTTCATTCCAGCTGTTTTTGTTCGATTGCCTCACTATTATAAATTATAATACAGATAAAACAAATTTCAGAACTACTGCTGAACCGTGTACTAAATATGACACTATTGCGATTAAATGCTTTTTTCTGCTTTATGACTTCATTTAGAGACTAGAGCTCTCTTAAACGAGTAGAATATGCTGTCCTCCTGATAGAGTTTGAAATGGGCAATGTTTGCCATATTTAGCACCCTTCAATGTACTTTTCTTATGATGAATTCGTTTTTTCCCCATTTTTTTTTCTATTTTTAGAGGAGAAACAATTTGATTGATGAATGAAATAAAGAGAGTTAATAAGCATTGAAAGGTGTATTACTTGAAAGATCTCTAATCGAAATTTAAGTAGAAAGACTCTAATTGTTAAAATGGTATTTACATTTCTTCATTGATGTAGAAAGAGAAGATGAAGGTGAAAATCACAGCTTTCGGGATAGGATAAAAGGAAACAAATTGAGGGGTTTTTTCTTAAAAATTTGTCAATAATAATATTATTGTTTTATATATGAATGAGCTGGCTTTCAGTGAGACAAAATGAAAGAATACAAAGGTGAGCAACAAAGAATGCTGACCAAAAGAGGAGACTGATGAAAGATGGGTCTCCAATCAAGCACAATAAGACCTAATGTTTAATTTAAAAAAGGGTTTTGCCAATGCCCACAATAATGCTTTAAATCTAATAAGGGACCAAAGATCACTCGTAGAATGCTCAATCTGTTTAAAAACTTTATTGCTCACCCCAAAGGCCCCACAAGAAGCACATACCTTGATCTACCACAAAGGAAAAGGCTCTTTTCATGAAAAGGGAAACTAATCGAGGCGGAAGCAACCTCTGATGTGTCCTTGGTTAGTCTAAGCAGTAGAAAGGTGGAATATTAGTAGAAGAAATTACCCCATAGAAGACAATGCTGACCCTTCAACAGGATTCCATTAGTGTTTCAGAGCGGACAAACATTTAGAGGACCATATATTAGAAGGTACAAAGTTAATTCCCTTAGCCCTTCAGTTGGAGATGCCACTTTTAGAGTTGTCCAGAGAATGCATGGAGGAAACTGATGCTAAAAATGAGGAGGTGATAAGCAGATGAAAAAAGACCCTTCTTCACCTTAAAGTTCATTAGGTCCTTGAAGAAATGGAAAATATGTATTAGACCCATCTCAACAAAAGGCAGTGTGGCAGTAAAGATGAAATCTAGGGACATTACTTATGGCATAAAGTCCTTGGAAAAGGAAATTGATGCATAGGGTAGTAGGGTAGACATGGGCCATGATGTTTCTGTATGAAAGTGATATCTTGGAACATTAGAGAGCTCGGAGCTCCCCCCAAAGGAGCTCTTATTAAAGCTGTCAACAAGATTAAGTCTGGACATAGTGATTCTCCAAGAAACCAAGTTAAAGACGATTGACAGGAAGATTTTAAGTCCCTATTGAAGGATTCAGAAGCAACCTTCTTGCAGAAGTCTCAAATGACCCTTCCCGCTTCTCTCTTGATGATAGCAAGTCCATTTTAGATTGAAAGGCCTTTAGTTTTTTGATTTAGAAGTTTGTTGTTCTCTCATGTGCTTCTCGGGTCTCTCTTGTTTTCTTGTTCTTTTTCTTTTTCATACCCTTTTGGGAGCAAGTATCATTGAACTATTCCTTATGGAGTACGGGCTTTGGAGGCTGTGGGAGCCTTGGAAGGAATTCAAATTATGTGGAGTAAGAAAAACATCAGGGTTTTGGATTTGATGCTAGGATCCTTCACGATTTCCATTAAGTTGTTGTATAAAGATGGCTTCAATGATTGGTTAACCAGAATATATGGCCCTACCACTCCAAAGAGTAAAAACGAGTTCTGGAAATAATGGGCAGATCTTTACAGTTTGTGTATGGATGACTGTATTGGTGGAGATTTCAAGCTAGTCAAATGGCTAGCTGAGAGCCTTAGAGGAGACTGCATCACCAGAAGCATGAGATAGTTTAACGCTCTAATTGAGGATTTGGCCCTTGTTGACTTTCCTTCAGAGAATGGTACTCTCACTTGGTTTGCGTTTAGAGAAGCTCCTATCTACTTGTATTGAATCTATTGACAGATTTCTAGTTTCTCAGAGTTGGGTTGATTACTTTAAAGAGGTGGAGTTGGTCAGGTTCTCAATAATGACTTCCGATCATTATCCTATTCTTTTAAGTTTGGCAACTGTAATTGGGGTCCTTCCCCATTCTGTTTTGAAAATATGGTTGGATCACCGTTAATTTCTAGCAAAAGTAGAGGTCTCGTGGAATTCTACGTACTTTCAGGGTTGGCCTGGCTATACATTTAGGGAAGATTTGAAAGGTCTGAAAGGTTTTCTAAGGAGAGGAATTCAACATGTCTCTTGTTTGTTACTATATTTCCTCCTGGCTTCAATTTCAGAGTCTTTTGTAACCATTCTGGAGGTTCTATTTTTTATAGGTGGACCATCTCTTTATGGGCTCTCTTCTTTTGTTTTTTAGTAAAGGAAACATTTATATATATAATGGGAGAAAAATCCTGAGGATTATAAAAGCTACATGAGTGATAGCGAATTACTAACTAAAAAATATAAACTGAAATGAGTAAAAAGGGGTTGTGTTTTACACCAAGAAAAAGCAGTAATTAAAACATTCTCCATAAAACGAGGAAAGGAGGAAAAAGAATCATGAAAAAGTCGTTTGTTCCGCTCATTCCATAAGCCCCATAAGAAAGCACGAATAATGGTCAACCAAATAGTCTTTTTGGTACCACTAAAGCGGTGGCCCACCAACAAAGATGCTAATATATCCGGAATGTTATTTGGGCAAGTATAAGATCAATCGAAAGCAAGCAAGACAATGTCCCAAAATTTAGTGGCATAGGAACAGTGCATGAACAAGTGAGCTGGCGATTCTGCACTCAAGTGACACAGATGGCACCAAGATGGAGAAAGCGACATGTAGGGCAATTGCCGCTGTAGACGATCAGCAGTGTTAATGGCACCCCAGCTAAGCTTCCAAAGAAAGATTTTAACCTTTTCAGGATATTTTCTTTCCATATAACCTATAAAGCTCTGACAGGCCAGTATCTAATTTATCCACCAGATCAGCCATCAAGAATTTGACTGTAAAGATCAAAGAAGAGTCAAAAGGCCATAACTATGAATCAGGTAAGGAGCGCAATCTGATGGGTGTCAGGAAGGCAGAAAGGGAGGCCCATTCAGTAATTTCCAACTCAGTGAGGTTGCGTCGCAGATTAAGATTCCAAGTAGACATTGGCTACCATAGCCTCTGGATGTTGAGTGAGTCGAAAGAGTCGCGGATGCGTAGTAGCAAGAACACCACAACTAAGCCAAGAATCATGCCAAAAAGATGTAGATCCATCATCCCCAAGGCGACAGGAGACCCGATCCACAACCAAATCCATGAAATCTCCAAGGAGCCTTAGATGATTCGCGAGAGATCGGAGAGGGCCAAATACAATCAGGGGAATAATACTTTGCCACAATAAGTTTTCTCCATAAGGCATCCAGTTCAGTAATGAAACACCACGTCCAATTTGCAAGAAGAGCAGAATTATGATATTTAAAGTTACCAATCCCCATGCTACCCGATAATTGAGGCCGCTGCGAAATGGCCCAATTAACATTGTGCATGCCACCATCACCTCTAGTACCTTCCTAAAAGAAATCACCCGTCAGCTTGTCAAGGCAACTAATAATAGAGAAGGGAGCATGAAACAACGACAAGTAATAAGTAAGGAGGCTAGAAAGAGTAGCTTGAATAAGCGTATGTCTCCCACCTTTCGATATATAATCATACTTCCAGTTATGAAGTTTATGCTGAAATCGTTCAACCATAGGCTGCCAAAAAGCTACTGATCAAGAGTTACCACCCAACGAAGACCAAGATAAAAAGAAGGCCGAAAACCTCTCTTACAACCAAAAGTTTTCAACCATTCATCCATCTCAGTAACAAGGATGTGGATGCCAAGGAGCTCACTCTTAGCAAGGTTGACTTTAAGGCCAAAAGCACATTCAAAAATGTGAATCACATCAAACAAGTTTTGTAAGGCATATTTTTCAGCAATAGAGAAGAGCAATGTATTTTCTGCAAATTATATATGATTAATCGAAAAGGATGACTGACCAATGGGGTGAGCAATAGTGAGGCCCAAAGAGGAACTGTGAGCAAGCAAACGACTCAGCAGTCTGCAACAATAATAAATAAAAAGTGGGAACGGGGATCTCCCTGTCTAATACCACGAGTAGGGATGATCTTGCCATGGGGACGACCATTTATAATAATGGAATAGTTTGCACTAGAGAGACAACCGTTAATCCAATTACGCTGGAGAGAACCTCAGCCTTTAATACGCAGAACTGTATTAAGAAACTCCCAATCAACCATGTCAAAAGCCTTTTCAAGATCCAGCTTAAGAACAATCCTAGATTTCTGAGAAGAGCTCTAATCATTAATGAGTTCATTCGCCATCAGAGAGGCATCGAGAATTTGTCTATTTGCCACAAAAGCCAATTGATTTGGTGCAATAGTGAAAGGTAGGAGCTGTTTAAGTTGGTTGGAGAGAACACGAGCAATAATCTTATATGCACAAGGAATAAGGCTGATAGGCTTGTAATCGGAAACCGTTTTAGAGTCCACTTTCTTGGAGATTAGGCAGATATATGTTTCGTTTAACTTAACATTAGTAACCCCAAATTGAATAAGTCATTAAATAATAACATCATATCAGATTTGATAGTAGACCAAAAGCACTTGAAGAATTCAACAGTAAAGCCGTCAAGGCCAGGAGATTTATTAGTTCCAAGAGAACAAACAACTGAGTAGGCTTGAGCGGGCAAAAGACTAATACCATCCTTGGATAATATTTCTGTTATGGGGCTTTTTCTGCGGGCTCACTTCTTTTGTGGTCTTGGATTTTTGTATGTCTATGTATTCTTTCATTTTTTTCTCAAGGAAAGTAGTTAAGTCCATTTTTTTTAAAAAAAAATGTCTCCTTCAGTTGTTTTTATGTTTTCTATCTGAGTTTTCGAAGTTTTCTATGTTTTTAACTTTTTTTGGGGGGCTTACATCAGTTACATGTCCGTGGGACGATTGCAGGCATTTATTTCTCTAAGGGGTACCTTTCTGAGGTTCTTGCACGGCTTCTTTTCAATCACATCTTGTACTTTCATTTTCACATTCCTTGATGAAAGCTGTCGACCATTTTTACATTTTGTTTTTAAAGAATAATCTGAAATCTGGATGCAGTACATTTTTACTGACTATGCTGTGCGTTAATGAGAATCTACTCTGTTACAACTTATATCTAAACTACCGTAATCTCCAATTACAATTTTTTTATAGACATTTCAGTTCTTTAGCTGATCACAGAACCATATTATTCTTGACAGGTATTTACCACACTGCTGCTTTATTATGGTTCTTCCAGTTGAAGAATTGGAAGGATTGTTGCGCATGGTACTTAATTTGGTGATAATTGTTGTAGGAAGATATCGAAAACAAGATTGAAGTCACAGATGCTTTGGCTGTTAAACTTCTTCAACGCTTAAATTTTTCTGTTTCTGCAGTCAAGTCAGCGTCCCAACATCTGTCAGAAGGTACGAATATGGTTTCTTTTTTCCTCCTTTTAAAAGATCGGTTTGTAAATGCTAGTGTTCTACAAAGCAAATGGACTATTGTCTGCCTTTGGATGTGTGTAATGTAGTTCACTCACTGGAGGTGGAAATCGGTGAGCTTAAGGGAAGATTGACAGAGGTTATTAGTAATTGCGATGCATTATGCAGAAGAATTGCCTCAGAAGGTCCAGAGTCTCTTCGATCATCTATCAAGTCATTTGTTGTCGCTACGGGTGACTCGGGGTCTTCCTGCAACTCATCTTCTGAGCAAGTAGCTTTGAATACAAATCCACATCTCCAAGAACCCAAATTAGATTGATTCATTACTAGAAATGATTTTGTAATTCAGGAAACAAAGCACTCCATTGCTAAAGATGGTAAATAAATATCAATATGCCAATTCTTGAAGCGTTGGAATATATAATTGACTTCCTTTTTCAGCATTCATCCAGTATCGAATTTGCTGTTTACAGCAATCAAAAAAAAAAAAAAAAAAAAAAAAAATTGTTCTAAAGCAGTCTTCCAAAATCTAGGACCGCTGAGCGTAGGTAGCCCTTTAGAAGCAGTTGGTTCACACAAAAATCGCCACCTGCCGACCGGCCAGGCAAAAGCCACAGCCACATTGAGAACTTCTCTCTGGTTCCCCCACCGACGTAGCCTCCTCTTGCTTGTTAAGATCCATCTTCTAGAGCCTGAACACACCATGTGACCCATTTCAATAAATCACATTGATTGAAAATTGGTACTGTCGGTGCTTCAGTTACCTCTACTTGGCCCGAATTTTGAAGTGTTTTTAAATGTTGGTTTCAGTTATATTATAAATGAGAATGTCTGAAACTCTATTTAAAAATAATGCAATCAGGAATTTTTGATTCATGAGGAGAACACGGAAGAAAAAACAAAATTAGCTAGTGGAGTATTTTATTAATAGTAATTTTCCTTTTTTTTTTTTTTTTTTTAAAAAAAAAAAAATTTTTTTTGTGTTTTTTTTTTTTAATAAATTTTTTTTTTTTTTTTTTTAAAAAAAAAAAAATTTTTTTTGTGTTTTTTTTTTTTAATAAATTTTTTTTTTTTTTTTTTTATTGTGAACACATGTTGAGTTGGGAACAGGATGCAATAACTGATTGTGAAAGAACTTTATATAGCTTAAATGACACAAAGGAAAACAGAGACAATGAATTCTGCAAATCAAACTATATTACTCTATTCAATAAGGTTGCATTTGAAGAACATTACGATCGGGGAATTTGCAGCGTACAGTAGTTGGTTCCGGGTCGGCTCTATCTGATCTGATGCAATCAAGGTTGCTGCTGTGCATCCATATAGCCAGCGTCAACCAACACCTTCTCCCGCTTGGCTATTTCAACGTCTTCATCCACCATCATCTTCACCAGCTTCTCAAATCCAACCTTTGGTTTCCATCCCAATACTTTCTTCACCTTGCTTGCATCACCCTTGAGATTATCAACCTCCGTCGGCCGGAAGTATCTTTTGTCGATCACCACATGGTCTTTCCAATTCAATCCGACATACCCAAATGCAACCTCCAGAAACTCCTCCACCGTGTGTGATTCCTCCGTCGCAACCACATAATCATCGGGTTGGTCTTGCTGCAGCATCATCCACATGGCTTCCACGTAGTCCCCTGCGAAACCCCAATCCCTCGACGCCTGCAGATTCCCCAAGAACAACTTACTCTGCAGCCCAATCTTGATGCGCCCTACAGCCCTTGTGATCTTCCTCGTCACGAAATTCTCTCCCCTGCGCGGCGATTCGTGATTGAAAAGTATCCCATTGCAAGCGAAGATCCCGTATGCCTCACGGTAATTCACGGTATACCAATGCGCAGCGCATTTCGCTGCAGCGTAAGGGGATCGAGGATGAAATGGAGTCGTCTCCGACTGAGGCGGCGGCGTGGACCCAAACATTTCAGATGATCCCGCTTGGTAATACCGAATGTGGCTACGGCCAGTAGCAGCGATATGAGATCGAACAGCTTCAAGCAGACGGAGAGCACCAGTGGCGACAACATCAGCAGTATAATCCGGAATTTCGAAAGAAACAGCAACGTGAGATTGAGCAGCGAGATTATAAACCTCATCAGGGAGAATAATATCAAGCCATCGGCGGAGAGAGGAGGCATCGGTGAGGTCAGCGTAGTGAAGTTTCATTCGTGCCTTGTGAGCATTGTGAGGGTCGATGTAGATGTGATTGATTCGCTGAGTGTTGAAGTTGGAAGATCGCCGGATCAATCCATGGACTTCGTAGCCCTTCTCGAGAAGGAACTCAGTAAGGTAGGAACCATCCTGACCAGTAATGCCAGTAATTAAGGCCGTCCGGGGCTTCTCCGCCGGTTCGGCGGCCTTGCCGTTGGTATCGGAGGCGGATCTGGTAGCGTCGGCGATGGATGCCATCAAAAATCAAGGCGATGGATGAGTCGGATCTGGGAAAAATCAAAAGAGAGGAATGTGAAATGTGAAATGTGAAGGGGGAAAGGGAGAAGCTCTAATTATAGTAGCCGCGTCTGGGAGAAGGGTTTGAATCCAGTCAGGGCGAGTGGCACGCATTTCTTGCTTTACACAGCTGGGTTACCCAATCAAAACCTGCCACCTCAGATCTATGGAGGGCAATATTGTCTTTCATTTTAAAATTTGGCATTCATGGCTACTTACTTAATCATGGGATGGTCAATACTATGAGTTATAGACTTGGTTGTGTATTGATAATTATTAAAATCTTGCTTTGATTTTAGTTTACTAGTAAACGCATTTGATGCTAGAGAAGTAGATCCAATTCATGTGGGTGTAAGGAGGCCTTTTTGTGGGGTGCTTAAATCTGAAGAAACCCCCAACTACAACATGCCATTCAAACTCTGCTTTGATCACATCAACTGCAAGTTTAGTTGTACATTTTTTTGGTTTTCAAATTTAGTTTGTAGGCTTCCAGGACAATGACTTTTAGAAAATGCTTGATTTTTATTTTGGTTTTTAACTCACATAATTGTTTAAAATTAAATAGTAGTTCATATATTAATAATGGTTAGCGCTCGATTCTCGTTCGCGTTGGACTTCCTTGAGAGCCTTTAGTGGACTTGACCTCCTATTTGCTTCAACTTAGTCTGGTCTCGAGATACTCTGAGCTAATTTGCATAAGAAATTCTTGCACTGGTATAGTTCGAGCCTATTGCACTTTGATGCCTAAGTTAGTATAAGGACTGTCTAATTCTGTTAAGCACAAAAGAAGTAAGCTTAAGTCTCTCTTTGAGAGATTACTCATCCTCCCATTTGGAGTAGTCAAATAAGGTTGTTCATAGAGCCATCCTTTAACACATGCCTTTGGTTTTGTGTAATGCTGGTGTTAGAGACGTTTCTGGCACTCGAGATTGCACAGTGTCAATCCCAGTCTAGCTCGATTATTTGTCGATAGGTATATATTAACCAACTCCACTGGTCAGCCAAATGCCACAAGACATTGACATATCCTTTTCCGAACACACACTCCCCTATGCCTCCTCCTACTACCCTATAGATTGCTTGCCCATGGGCTTTGGACCTTGCCTTGGGCAATACTCAATAACAATAATCATTTTTTAGAAAATTTTACATGAAAGATTCTTTGTATGTCATACGTTTCATAAATGTTATATATTTTTATTTTGTTAAGAGCTTTTAACTTTAAATTTGGACCAATTTAACTTTTTCACTCTTATTTTAAAATTTTGGAAATATTTAATTCTTTCCTTATTAGCCTGCGTTTTCGAATTTTAACTTTATTTTTGTTATTTATTAATTTTAGTTGATATTCATTTAATGCAAGATATTTCAAATTATTATTTTCTTCATGTTAAGAAATCATTTATGTTCCTTCAATATCCGTAGCTAAAAATCCAATACTTCTCTATTGAAATCCCAAGTATATGTCGATTATATTTGTAATATGTTAGAAAAAGTTAATATACATCTGACATACCATGGTTTATCTTTTGGGGCGTGTTTATAAATATACTGTAAAATTTAAATATATGTTCGATATATAAGATGATCAGGTATCGTACAATTTGTTTTGTTTATGTAGTTATCTAATATACCTTGATTTATTTTTAGAAAATTCAAATATATATTGTGTTGTATTCAAATATACCTTGTTTTCCCTATGGAAGCTTCTTGTTGATTTCCTGCTTTCATTTATGAGAATAATTTTCAAAATTTTAAGAAAATTTTCCTTTAGGTTTTTAGAAAGAAGACTGTTTTGGAAAGTTTTTAAGCGCAAGAAATTTTCCTTTAATATTAATATTAATATGTATATTTTTTCAAAAAAAATTAAAGGACAACAATGGTTGAAAAGATAAATTAAGCTAGATTTTTGTGTAAAATACTACCAATCAAATCAAAATCCAAATACTGTGTCTAACATCCTTTTAAAAAACTGGTTGTTTTTTCAAAATGGGTTAAAAAATTAAATGTTTTTTTATATAAGAAATACGAACACATTTCACAAAAATAAAAACAAAAAGGAAAATGGTTACATGACCTTAACGTTGAAGTCTTTGGTTGCATGGTCAACATTCAATTGTCCAACTTGTACACTTGGTTGTGGTTGATTCCTCTTAAGTTTGATTTTAGTTTATTTATTTGTAAAAATTGATGCTAGATCTAATACACATGACTTACGGTATAAGTAAATAAATATAGAAGGAAGATTTTAAGGAAGTCAAGACAAAAAAGAAGGGTTAAGTTTCTTCAAATTGAATCGACAATTCAATTTGAGGTAAAGGGAAAATTGACATTGACGCCAACATTTTGAAAATCATATGCATGTTGCCTAATAATAGAAAATACTCATGGATTTGTAGTTTGTTTTTAAAATATGCTCTGACTTTTAAAATTTAATAATACTCTTAGTTTAGAATACATTTTACTTTTAGTTTTGGATTGAAAATATTTTGTTATCAGAATACTCTTTAACTTTAAAAAAAAAAAAGTTAAAAAAATAAATATTATGGATTAGTACCTCAATTCGAAAATATTTCTATACTTTCAAATGTTGCATTAGCACCCTTAATCTTTTCAAGAGAAAAAATTACTCTTGCAACGGTTGAAAACTATTTGTGACACCTCATTCTCAATTCCCTCTTTCATTTCCTCTCTCCTCTACTTCAATCTATGATCTAACACTTCCATTTTTTCTCTTTCTTGTTGTTTGTTAAATATCACTTTACTCCTCTTCTTCTGGGTGGAGAGAAAAGAAAAAAAATATATATTTGTATTACCAAATTGTTAATGATGATGACAACTTTGTTGATAATTTTTGTAGTGTAAATTAGCCTATTTATTCTAAATTAGTCAAGGAAGTTCCCCATGATTGAAGCGATCATCATTTTGTCGTTTCTTTATGTACGTAGGTATGAGATTACGAGATATTGTCGACATTTCGTAAACTCATTACAACTAAAGTTAGCAAGAATGCAACACCACAAATTCTTAGGTCGACTTGTACTTAAGCTGCATATTGGTATCAGTTGGAGAGGAGTGTCTTCCAACCAAAAAAAAGTAACAGTCAACTCAAAATTACCTCTAAACGTTCAAAAGTTGTATTAGTACTCTTAACCTTTAAAAAAAGAAATAGAAGTTTACCCTCACATGGATGAAACCGTTTATTACACCTCATCATCAACTCCCTGTTTCATTTCCTCTTTCCTCTACTTCAATCAATTATGGCCTAGTGCTTCCATATTTTTCCTTTTTTTTTTTTTTTTGTTGTTAAATACTCTTTTACTCCCCTTCTTCTAGCAGGAGAGAAAAGAAAGAAAATATATACATTACAAAATTTGTAACGATGATAACTTTGTTGATAATTTTTATAGTTTAAATTAGTCTATTCGCTATGATTAGTCAAGAATATTCTCAATGATTGAGGTGATTCCTCATTTTATTGAATTTTGAGGGAAAATCTATGTTTTGAAACTTCTAGGAATTTTATGCTTTAATTTTAAAGTTCAATCTATTTAGTTGATGAGAAAATTAGTAAATTCGACGAATGAGCAAATAGGAAAGCATTTATATGATAAGAATGGAATATCCTAATCATAAGAACATTGTAAAACTTTTTTAGAGGGTTTAAAGGTACGAATGCAACTTTTAAAAGTTAATTTTTGAAATGAAGTATTAACAGTTATAATATATGGGACAGTTGCAAATTTAGAAATCAAATCCAAAATATTTGCAACTTTTTAAAAATGTTATTATACAGTTAATTATTACCTCTAAAAGTGTCAGCGCAATTACACTATATATATAGAGAGACCATTTTGGTTAATGTAATTTAAGGTTTGTTTAATTTTAAGTCATTCTACTTTCAAATGTCTAATTTTAAGAAAATATTAGTATGGAAATATATTTTCAAAATTTAAAGTGAAAGTGCTAATAAATAAATAAAAATATGAAACAATTGATAATAAGCAAGAAGTAGGAATTTTAATTTTGTTTTAAACAACATGAACTAAATTGGATATTTCAAAATACATGGACTAAAATTGAACAAACTTAAAAAAGCCAGATTAAAATAATATTATAATTTTAAGAATATTATTGAAACTTTTAAAAGTTTATAGATGTTTTTGAAACAAATTTCAAAGCTCACAACCATCTTCCATGACTTAACCTTACTTAACCTAGCCATTCCATTATTTGGTATTATACTCGAACATCAAGCCAATAAAAAAAATGGAAAAAAAAAAGTACATTTTAAACAACTAAACTAACTTATTTGGTCGAGTTATGAGTTCTCATTATAT